>OZ026565.1:3158552-3166052 GCA_964020155.1 Chondrilla cf. caribensis | reverse complement strand
CTAGTCCTTATTAGATGTGGTTAAAACAAATCTTGTGGTTATTGGAGTGTATAAGAGTTTGTGATCCAAGTACTAAGTGGGCATGTACCATATTGCCACACACCTACCATGTTTCTGTCTATGCTAGACCAACCCTCATTTAATATCACATCTTCATCTTCCCATTGAAATACCATATAGCGGGAAATTTTTGTGGGACAAAATTTTCGCAGATAGCTTCAAAAAGGAAAATTCACGGATAAAATTTTTGTGGATGCTGTGATAGAACAACGAGAATGCCTAATTCGCAGATTTTATTTTCGTTGATGTTAGCCCAACTGCGAAATCCACAAAAGTTTTGTCCTGTGAAGATTTTCTGCAATATGGTAAACTGCTGTTGGACAACACACCATTGGATCCACCATCTCCTCTGGTACATCTGGTTCTTTTCTCCAATAGAGGTGACTCAGCTTCAACTTCTCTTCTTCAAACAACTACATTCACAAAACACACAAAATAAAATCACATCAAATTAACCATCAGATAAGGATGTACTATAGGCAGATGAGATGTGAGACACACATCACATTGGGACAGGACTAAGTACCCGTATACATGTGTACATGATTTAGCTACATGTGTGGTCAGCTACATGTGTGGTCGGTTTCATGTGCGGTTGGCTACATGAGTGTTCAGCTACATGTGTGGTCAGCTACATGTGTGGTCAGCTACATGTGTGGTCGGCTACATGTGTGTTGTCGGCTACATGAGTGGTCGGCTAAACAATCTTCAGTACAGTAGTCCCAAAACAAAAAATAGCTGGTTATTACTTGTGGGTGGAGTTTAGTAGGAGGGAACAGCACTCAACAAGAAGGGTGGACACAGAACAAAGGGAACATGATGGTTCTCCTCATTCTCACTAACTGCTCACACAGAACAAAGGGAACATGATGGTTCTCCTCATTCTCACTAACTGCTCACACAGAACAAAGGGAACATGATGGTTCTCCTCATTCTCACTAACTGCTCACACCAACCTTCATTTTACTCTCTCTGCATGTTCATTAGAATTTGGGATCTTTATCTTCCTAATATGGAACAAACAGTAATATCAATATAAACACCAATGGTGTGTTGTCCAACAGCAATTTATGTTTATGCCACACCCACTTTATTGTTTGCCTGGTATGCCACACCCTTTACTTACAATGGAATAGTGGGTGTGGTTGTGACGAATGGGTAAGTGGGTGTGGTGTGGCTACATGTACTCCTCCCTCTCTCATTGTTGAGGTGGTTACTGAGAGATGTGAGGCCTACATGGGGAGGTGTGTACACAGCATACACACCCACTCACCTCAAATACCTTAACAGCTCCCTCAGGTCTGTTCTCCACATCACTCAGCTTCCCTATACTGATCTCAATCTCCTAGATGTGCATGATTGATACAATATTTAATGGTCAATTGTGAAGGGTCTTGGTGGTGTGCTTGGTACTGCTATTCAACACTCTGCCAACATCACACACTGGTCAGTCAATTAACTGTGCATATACATAGCATGGTTCCGGGGTACCTCACACCAGTTCACCATCCAAGTAGCACTGGTTGAGGACACATGGACAGACATCCTCCAGACTGTTTTCTGTATCACTCAGCTTCTCTCTAGCGGTCTCAAGTTTGTGACCAGTACACACACAGTTGGTTCACATGATTCCGTTAAGTGCAGACTAAGACGAGTTTACTCCACCCTCTCTTGAAGTACACACTACACACACCTTAACAGCACTCTTCAGTCTGTTCTCTGTATCACCCAGCTTCTCTCTGGTGTTCTCACATTGCTAAATGTACAGAATTAGAAAACTTCATAAGTTGATACACATAATTCTGTTAACTGTGGATCATGAGGAGGTTACTCCACCCACTCTTGAAGTACACACTACACACACCTTAACAGCACTCTTCAGTCTGTTCTCTGTATCACTCAGCTTCACATCACTCTCAACAAAGCAACACACAATGACGGCAAGTGGACGTTCCCTATAGTCATCCTTCAGACAGTGAAGAATGAACATCTTTAGTGGGCGACCATCTGCCAGCCTATTGACAGGTTAGAAGTATATTTCAATGGGAAGATCTTCAAAGATGTGATATTAAATAAGTGTTCGCCTAGCATATCCAGAAACATGGTAGGTGCACGCCTTTATACAGTCCAATAACCACAAGACCACATCTGATAAGGACTAGAAACATTAATGGCTGAGAGGTCCCTCTAATGTCGTAGGGGTGGTTTCATTGGCTATGCCTTGGCAGTGGGCTGTAGCACCATAGGTAACATAATGACAGCTTTACATCACTGAAGGAATCCAAACAGCTACGGCTTGGTAGTAGGCTATGACAACATCACTAGGATCGACGGGCTCTTCGCTTTGAACATCATAGAAAGCTCCCGAGAATCCGACTATATGGGGATGCTTCAGTTCTTCCAGGACACGACACTCCTTCTCGAAATCACGGACGACTCTTTCCCACGTCTCTCGCTCTCCACTGGCCGCTTCGAGGAGAAGTCGGTGGATTTTCTTGACAGCGACGAGACGACTGTCCAGTTGTCCTTCGTGGACGGCCGGTGCCGTAAGCACCCCGGTTGATCTCTAGTCCTATCCTCAACGAAGGAGGAATGGGTCGAAAGTAACTGGAGTGGTTACGTCTCAGAGCAGCCATTAGCGAGGAAACGCCCAAAACTGATCTTCCAACTGGACCATATATGGCTTCTGGTATATCACACGTGATCTGTAGTAATCCACTCCAACCGCCCAGGGCGACACTACTACACCTCCAATATAATGTACACACACTCGCGAACATACACACTGAGAGTGTTTGCGGTGAGTTAGCTACAAGAAATGGTCCTCATCAGTGAGGGGGTCATGATGAGGGTGCAGTGAGCGGTGGAGAATAGGGTGTCGGTAAGACCTTGTTACAGTGAAGACGTCCAAGCATCAGCTGGTACACTGCACCCATGTACTGGTGAGAGTGGAGGGTCTACAGGAGCTGATACTGCTCTGGTTAGCTACCTCGGGGCATCAGCTGGTACACTGCACCCATGTACTGGTGAGAGTGGAGGGTCTACTGGAGCTGATACTGCTCTGGTTAGCTACCTCGGGTACAGCTTCAGCTCTTGTACACTAGCAGTCTCTCCTAAGGGACAAGAGTAATATTGCATGAAGTTAGGCAACAGTGGATACAGCAAAGTACTGTATAGAAGAAGTGTACATGCATGAACACAAACACCACACACACACACACCATCCATATACTGCAGCTGCTTGTACTCTAAAGACCTCAATGAGGAGTGAGAGGACAGAAATAATCAGTGGTTTCCAACCTGGTCCACACACTGCGACTAACACAGCACAGCTGTCTACTGGATATGCGGAGTACTTACACCTAATTCACTCACCAGTCAACTTGAGGGCTGGGAGTCCTTATACTGAATTAAGAGTTGACGTTGTACACTGACCGGAAGGATGTCAGAAAAGTGGAGGAACTTGTGTTGAGTGAACTGTTTGGGACAATGATATGATGGTGGGTGGAGAGGGGATGACGTCGTGCTGATGATCACCTTTGATATTATGATGAATCAGCTTTAATTAACGAGCCTTTTAATTAATTTCAGATAAAACATTGAATACCCATTCACCCCACAACAAACAACATTTATAAATCATAATTAAATACATACATATTAAAGAATTGGTTTAATAGTCAAAACAAACATTTGTTCATTCTCCTTCAACACACACACACACACACACACACACACACACACACACACACACACACACACACACACACACACACACACACACATCCGATCACAATCCTCTGTAGGTGGGAGTCTTGACACTTTTAGATAACAATGGAGTAGATCCACTTCTAATGGGTCTCCTGCTACGACTGGACACAGAGAACAGTATGTCAGGTTTATACACCAACATACACATAGGACAGGATATAAAATACACACTTACCATACTCTGAATACAGTAATAATGGCCAATATTGCTAATACCATCAATATAACTGCATAAAAGACAATGGATTAGTATAACAGCTAGTATAACAGCTAGTATAACTGTTCTTGATGTTGACATATAATGACAAAACACTAGTGTATACGATCAGTATAACATTCAGTATTACAATCAGTATAACATCAGTATACCATTCAGTATACTGTTCCCTTGTAACTCTTAGCATAACAAGTTGAACATACATACTATTAACTGGTAATCTCAAATAGGAATACACTCAACAGTCAACACAGCTCACATCTCTAGCTCTGGAAAGTGGACACAAGTGAGTGCACAAACTGGACAATGTGGAGGGTGTCTGCATGTTTCTATTCTCAATTCAAAATTAGAAATAGAAACTAGAACCTACTCACCTGTGACTGACAACACCAGTACAACATAGAATGCAGGCGGGATACATAACTAGTGGAGGAGACAACAAGTTGATAAACAACAACAACAACAACAACAACACTTTACATACTCACATCTTTGCTGCCATTAACCATAAACAGTGGTTCACAATACCGGGGGGACCGGCTACCAGCCGGGCAATAGGCATCCACTGGACAAGGTTGGGGAGGCTCAAAGTTGTAGTGAAGAATGGAAACAACTGCCGTAAGGAATGAGGACACTATATGGGATTATGGAATTTCTGTGAATTTCGCAAATCAGCATTTGTTCACAAAATGACCAAATGTGAAATTTCTTGCTCACATAGTACTAAGTGTACAATGAGCTTGAAAGCTATATTGCACAACCATTCAGGAATTTTAGATAACAAGGGAATTTGTATCCATACAGTATAATTTGTGAGTGATGCAATACACTGTGTGAGTGATGCAATGCATCATGCAAATGGTGTAATACAGTGTCTGAGTGATGCAATACCAAGGCTCAGTGTTGCAATGTGTGGAGTATCTGCTACATCAAACAATAAGTACACGTACATGTTTACAGTGTTCGGTGAATATAATGATATTCATTACCTTACAATAGTATCCCTGTGGACACTCATAACAACTGGACTGTCCCTTATACTTCGACCAGACTCGCGGCTGACCTCCCAGCTAGAATAGTGTCTTCTGCATTCACGGAATGACCAAGTACACAGTATATGTGGAAAGTCCCTATAAAGCCAACCATGGGTTTGTTCGACCCCGAGTGGGTGACCTTTTTTTATTTTTTTTTTTTCAACTCAAGTAAGCCACTCATAACCAATGCACAGTATGTTGTATGGATGTGATGAAAAACCTCGATGTTTTGTGACTGTCTTCCAGTGTATTGCACAAGTGTGCACATGACCCACCCACAGTAATATTATAATGAATGATTATGTGTATATGATGTGACATAGAACTGTGGTGCCTATGCCTTATGTGCATGTAATATTTCACACAACAGGTCATCAATTTCAGGACAAGAATTAATTTAAAGATATTGTCATGGACAGAAGCAATAAAAATTCAGTCATTTTCAAAGAACAAATAGCGTTTTGTGTTGATGTCATTTTCTCCCGCCTCCCATTCCAGGGGGCATCCCCTGAGTTCCTGATTGGACTTGCCGCATCAAATTTTGTAGAGCACCCATTCCACCTGCACAAAAAGTACCAAATATAGTGAACAAACAGTCAAAAAATTCAACCAATTGGGGAACATACCCATTTGTTGAAGTACCCTTGGGTCGATCATCTTTGCCATTTGCTGGTTGCGCATGTGGGACATGTCCATTTGGCTCACTAACTGTTAATAGGATTCTATTAACGCCTTAGTGCAGCCCGAGATCTTTTGTCACATGACGTTCTCGTGATTTGATCGAATGATTACGCAAGAAAATCGATCGCACCCAATCTAAGATCGAAAGTACGTAACAAGAATAAGATACGTTCGGCATTCCCAGCACTTTAATCCTTACCTACTTTGATTCAAATCCGTTTCTAAAGGTTTAAATCAAAGTATTAAAATTATACATGACTGTTTATTTCGATTCAAAAAGTTTTAGGGATCGATGGAGCGCAGCTATCAAAATGAATTTACGATTAGAAACTGAGCGTTTTTGGTTATTTTATTCATCAAAAGTGCGCATTAGTGATAAAATGAAGATATAATATGATAATTCTGACATATATCGGTCCGTACCTCGATTGTCTTCGGTGCTTTCTTTTGACTCCCGTTTATGTTTTCAAAACGATCAAACTTTCTTATCAATGTCATCTTTAGAATAAATATCAGACGCTCATAAGAAACATCCGATTGGGCTCAAGAAGTATCAAAACGATCGAAGATAATCTTACACAATAGCACTTGATATCGGCGAGATAATGACGTAACCAAATTGTCACATGACATTCATGTGACTTACGGCTCTCGCTCTAGATCATCTGTATGATATTTGCCATGTTCGCCCGCCATTTCAGGAAAGCCTCCAGAGAGATCATCTATCGTTTAAAAGTAAGTTTGGATGATTCTCCAACTTTTCCATGTGGGGGAAATTGATCCAATGATCGAAAATGAAGTTATGACAATAAATAGGCGACATTTTTCATTCTAAAATAGTTTTTTGAGTGATTCTCCAAAACGGTTTGAGATATCAAATTCCCCCACATACAATCGTTGACAAATCTTACTAGCTACTAGAAAATGCTCTTAGATGTTCTCGGAGGCTTTTTTTAAAATGGCGGGCGACGTTTTCCCGTATTTTGGTGCGTCTTCTAAACGTTTCAATATATCGAAAAGTACATCACCAAATCTTTCGAAATAAACGTCATCTTACTAAAGATATATCTAAAAATACTTCAAGAACCTTAGATTTCCTCTCGAACGTTATTGAGATGGAATTTAAGTCAAAGAAATTACCCAAAAATTGGCGATCACCGGAAGCCATACAAGTGCAATCGGACATGTCCCACATGCGTGAGTTTGGCCATCTGTGCTGGATTGACATTTCTGCCCATGTCACCACCTGCAGGATACACACAATGCACATAATATACACATACTGTACACACACACACACATGCGCGTGCGCACACACACACACACACACACACACACACACACACACACACACACACACACACACACACATGCGCGTGCGCACACACACACACACACACACACACACACACACACACACACACACACACACATTCGCGCACACACACACACACATACGTACACACACACACACACACACACACACACATACACACACACACACATATACATGCATGCACGCACACACACACACACACACACACACACACACACACACACACACACACACACATGCGCGTGCGCACACACACACACACACACACACACACACACACACACACACACACACACACATTCGCGCACACACACACACACATACGTACACACACACACACACACACACACACACATACACACACACACACATATACATGCATGCACGCACACACACACACA
>OZ026565.1:3028552-3153552 GCA_964020155.1 Chondrilla cf. caribensis | reverse complement strand
CGCCATTTTAGTCCACCAACGACGGGTTGCGCAACACAGTAGGTGTCTAATAAATTAATTTTAATGGAATATTTATTGGTCTCGTCTCCAGACTCGCCGTACGAACACAGACAAGCTTTGGCTTTGCAATTGATCATTTGAAATTCACAGTAATAAATAGGATTTCTATTATACTTGCACGCGTGATAACGAGGCATACACCTTACCTCTATACTACTTCAATTCTCTAATTCAGAGGTTTGTAATAGAGAGGTTCCATTGTGCCTCCATACTACTGTCCATCAAAAATAATGTTTAGCTAGAGTTCGCCAACCTTACCAGCTATATGGCATATGACATTTTGTGTTCATTTCCTTCCACCCCTGTGTCCGAAGCTTTGGTTTAAATACGGTTTGTTTTTATTGTATCGTTAGTCCTTGATTTGAATAATGATCGTTTTGTCAGTAATAAATTATACAAAGCTTTATAATATATGAATGCATAAAAAAACATGCGATTTCCACATAATTATAATAATTATATACACAACTTCAGTACCGTATATGGGTGAAAATAAATTTGGATGAAATCTTAAATTAAAATTTAATTAATACACGTACATAATAGTTCCACTGCATATATACTCAATTCTATTCAGTCTTCAGTGTTTTATGACAGCACTTCCTCTTACAACACAAACAAACCTTTCTCACAACAACTATGAACAAGAACATCACAACACCCAACAAGACATACACGTCCAGGTTGTAGAATTGGATGAAGTTCCAGTTGTACTTGGACCACGCTGGTATCAGGTGATCATATCCAATTTCATGATAATACTCAATGAGCTCCACTGCTTTTGATGCACCTCCGGCTGCTTTGAAGATGCGAGACACTTTCTTTGACTTTTCTCTGCAGTTATTGTCCTTTACATCTTGAATGGCTTGCTTCACCTGTGGTACAGTCAGGTCTTGAACTACTCCAAAATCCACACCTAATCCTTGATGGTTCACTCTCGCACAATTCATTGGTTGATCAAGACCTTGAGGTAGACAGATGATGGGAACTCCCGCCATCAAAGCCTCGTTAACCCCACCCACACCTCCATGAAGAAAGGCGATTGAAATTGATGGGTGACGCAATACAGTGGACTGAGGGAGCCATTTTGATATTAGTATACGACCACTATTAAGATATTTCTCATCGATATGATCCAGAATTTCTCGATTACTATCTTTAAGACTCCACAGTAGATCGTAACCTGCTTCCATTACTCCATGCACAATAGCATGGGCAACATTACCTCTCAATGTCATGAAACTCCCCGTACTTAGGTACACTACACTGTATGGAGTGGTGTGGTTGTCCAACCACTCCTCAATCTCCTCAGAGAGAGTTTCTGAATCACTTCTTTTTGAAACTATTGGGCCAACAAAATTATCTAGTGGATAGAGAGGTCGTGGGTAGTCAAATCCAAATGAAGTAGCAAGGATATTTGGATTACGCACACTCGGGCCATGAATAAAGGGGAAATGGTGCCTGAACAAGTGGCCAATGGTGTTTGCAAGCAGACTAACTACTATCGCTCCAACAGATGCCCCCAATCGGTTAATAAAGGTCGGATTTGGTGGTCCGTCAAACATTGGATAGTACCAAGATGGGAGAGTGGTGCTGTGAATTGGGATTGACTGCGTTAAAGACATCACTGTCAGATCCGTGTTATCGTTTAGCCAGTCAGCGACTAAGGAATAGAACATATCCAAAACAACCACGTCTGTCGACTGGAGCAGCCCCATGTTATCTTTGATAAAGGATAGGACTGCTTCCTGCAATTGTCGACAAGTAGATCCTGAGTTTACAAGAAAAGAGAGACCTCTTCCAACATTGTTCGGTAGATCTTCGGGTCTCCTGGGTAACCAGAAAGGAATCAAGCCAGCACTCACAAAAGTCATTCCTCTTTCTTCACACCACGTTTTCACCCTGTTAACCTTTGAGCTAGAGTCGCTGTTTTCAGGTATTTCGTTCGCTAGTAGCTTCACTTTGTGTCCTTTTTCCACAAGCGCCTCTCCTAAAGCGATCATCGGCATACTGTGACCAGCTTCCTCCAACGTTATCAGGAGAACAGACAGGGTTATTTTCGGCTCCTCTTCTTTTAAGAGCCCTTCAAGCGTATCACCGACCGCGTCGGAAGAAAATGTCAGTATCACTGCAAGTTGGAACAGAGAAAAGATCGATATTTGGCTCGCCATGATGACCGGATATGGTAGCCTCAAGTATACGGGATTAGACTCAATAAGTCTTTGACAGGTATACGAGAATACGTAATTTTACGGCCCATCATCGGCAGCTGTGAATTTATTATCATTATAGTAGTAGTATAGTATTATCACTCTAAATTTTCACCACAAGCGATCATACACTTTATGATTATAATAATAAGATGGAATATTATGTACATGGTACATTTAAGGATACATTATAGTCTAGGTGGATATGATACATGCAATTTAAAATAATTATTGAAAACTCACTCGAATACACTGAATTTTTGTTGATCTGACACCGCTTAATTTATCCGCCAAAACTTTCAATCTGCCACAATTACTCAGTACTAAGATAATGTACAAACATTAATGAATTAAATATCCAGTTTACCTGCCAAACTCCTTAATCCACCATATTATATTATATTCCTTGAAGACTAATTGCAGCGGATTAACGAGTATATATTCACTGTAAATATTATTATAGTAAATAAAATAAAAAGAAAGTAAATACAATTGCAATGTATAACATAATAACAATAATATACCAAGTTTGAATGTCTATTTGACCTTAGTCTCACGTAGCCAGCCCCGGGCCCCTTCCTCATCGCTTCCTTATTTGAAAGATGTAAAAGGGTCTGGTGCATAACACTGCTTTTCTGTTACTCGTGTCCAGCAGAAGTAGGGACACTTGTTGATTATTAATTGGTTTAAGGTGATTCTGATGTACACCTACAAACAAAAACTAACTTTGTTCATTTTCCCTATAACATATTATGCATAATATGATTTCCTATAATTATGTAATACGTATACAAGAAATTAATGCACAGAATGTATAGATATTATTATTATTATTGAGATCGAAAGTATCATGTTATATAACATTAATTTTAATAGAATTTAGCTAGCACATAATTTTATTCAATATTATACTGTATATTATAGATGTACATATAGTGTATTATATTAATAATATTATTGGAAAAGATACAGATGTATAGACATTTGAATAATAATTTTAATTATAATATTAATAATGCTAAGCCTAGTAAAATGACTTGATATATAATCAGCTGAATTCTTTGGCATGATTATGGAAGCATTGTTGCAGCTGCTAAAATTATCAAGAAAGCAAGTACATGATATACTTTGTAAGAGCTGTTATATAGCTGTTGTCTTTTCAGTAGTGTCTTCCTTCAGCATACTCTCAGTGTCGTCTCCATCATTGTCATCGACTTCAACACGTTTCTTGGTTCCCTTGTCTCCTTCCTCGTCCTTCTTCTTGCAGCAACAAGTGCAGTGCTCCTTCACAAATTCAGCAATGGAAATGCCTGCTTCAGTGATGGCGACGGGGTCAGCTCCTTCGGCTGCCTCCGCAGCTCCGCCCCCACAACACCCGGCACCACCTTTCACCAGGGCGGCCACACCTCCCAAACCAACTGCTGCCAGTGCTACGGCAGCCACACTCCCAATCACAATACCGGCTATCGCACCTGGCGAAAGTCCCTCCTCATCTTCTTCCATTTCTATACATAAAAGAAGAAAACAAAAAGAAGCAAACAAGAAACATACCACCTTGGTCTTGTATTATACTACAAATTTCCAAAATTGTAAAATCTGTGCACAAATTAAGTATAATAATTATAACATGATATCAAGGAGATACCTTCTGTAATACATATCAGGCCAATGGTGCTTAGGACAAATCTTAGTATATACATGTGCTTAGCATAATAACCATATCATAATAGTATCAATTGATATTAATATTACGATTGTTAAGTACGTTTTTAAAAGGTACATATATTATGTCTGTGTTTTTAATCAGATGTAGTTGCTGCCAATACTGGTTGACTATAATATCAGTAACAATTAAGATCTAGATACTGAGTTACATATGTGTATCGACCAGGTGGAGAATATGCCAACCAGTAGTGTGTACTAAATTGGATTTACTACTAGCTATGTTTACATATGCACATACGTACACAAAGTAGCAGATTTTTCCCAAGGTATCTTATCTTGAAGGGCACACCAAATCTGCACTTCTTATCAGAAGTACAAGATGGTGAGTATGTGTTATTATTTTGAGTCAAATGTAGTGTATGTATTTACCAGCAGACGTACTTCATGCTGATGAAAGGGTAAAACAAGTAGTATGAATCTATACGTGCGGGCATGAAAATAATGACATGTGACCCAAACAATGAACATGATTCTCACCAGTTGGGTCTGTGACAAATGTCACATACTGTGTTGTATTTGATCCAACAGAGTAGTAGCGAGTCACTGAACAGTTGTAGGCTGTGGATGGTGCCAGTCCGGTTAGTGTCACATGGTGGACACCTTCCACAATGCTGGAGGTGTTCAGCGTTGAGGACACAGTGCTACCATTCACACCGACTGCCATACAGACAACAGTGTATTGGACATCATTTTCAGATTGGACAGTGAGTAGCTCCTTAAAGGTAATATCGACGCTATTATCGCTGACAGTAACATCTTGGAAAGCATCTACCAGTATATGAAAAGTTACAGTTGAAGAATAACTTCAAAGTGTAGTAATGAACTGTCTTTCCAGCTACAATTATGCGTATGTGGAATCAGCTGTTATGTGTCTGTACTTAATGTGTGTGTATTAGGTGATAGATATTAAAATTTACTGTTGTATCCCTTTGCATGGGTGTACCGAAGGCATGTGCATATTTCTCTTGATATGTGTGTATATGTGCATGTGTTGTGTGCGTGTACGTGTATCCATGTAGGTGTGTGTGTGTGTGTGTGTGTGTGTGTGTGTGTGTGTGTGTGTGTGTGAGTGCATTCAAGGTGTGTAAATATTTATATGTATGTGTGTGAGTGTGCATGCATGTGTGTGTATATGTATTTTGAGTGAATGTGTGTGTGTGTGTGTGTGTGTGTGTGTGTGTGTGTGTGTACGTGTGGGCATGAAAATAATGACATGTGACTCAAACAATGAACATGATTCTCACCAGTTGGGTCTGTGACAAATGTCACATACTGTGTTGTATTTGATCCAACAGAGTAGTAGCGAGTCACTGAACAGTTGTAGGCTGTGGATGGTGTCAGTCCGGTTAGTGTCACATGGTGGACACCTTCCACAATGCTGGAGGTGTTCAGTGTTGAGGACACAGTGCTACCATTTACACCGACTGCCATACAGACAACAGTGTATTGGACATCATTTTCAGATTGGACAGTGAGTAGCCCCTCAAAGGTAATATTGACGCTATCAGCAGATGGATCACTGACAGTAACATCTTGGAAAGCATCTATGTAAAAAGGTACAGATAAAGAGTAACTTCAAAGTGTAGAAATGAACTGTCTTTCCAGCTACGAGTATGTGAATGTGGAATCAGCTGTATACGTGTCTGTACTTAATGTATGTATTAGGTGATACATATTAAAATATACTGTAACAGTTGTATCCCTTTGCATGGGCGTATCAAAGTAATGTGCTCTTGATATTTGCATACTTGTGCTTGTGTGTGTGTGTGTGTGTGTGTGTGTGTGTGTGTGTGTGTGTGTGTGTGTGTGTGTGTGTATGTTTGTGTGTGTGTGTGTGTGTGTGCGTGTGTGTGTGTGTGTGTGTTTGTGTGTTTGTGTGTGTGTGTGTACATGCGTGCGCGCCTGCGTGCTTGCTTGCGTGCAATATTAAGCCACTTTCTAAAATAACACCGTCATTCACACAGTGTAGAATAAGTACATTAGACATCAATTATACATGTGCATACATGCTACTTAGGTGAAAAATGAGATATCTTTTCCAGGGTTGGAATTAGGTTTAGGGTTAGGGTAATCTAGTATACAGAATGGTGATTACAACAATATTTCAGTGGAGGAAATTTGTGTTACAGCTTTTACGTGACACAACACACAAGGGATCACCTTCAGAGGTACTTGAGATGATCGGCTCCGAATAGTTACTTTGGCCAAACCTGTTAATAGCAGACACCACCACTGTATACTCCTTCAATGGTGAAAGACCTGTGAAGTTGTATTTCGCTTCGGACGTATTCTTCCCTGGGGCACCATCTATCTGGACCATGTATCCTGTTGCAGGTGGTAAACCGGTCGTCACTGGATCTGGACTGCTCCAACTCAACACAATGTAAGTAGGTCCTCTCTCAAGCACTGTTAGGTTGACTGGCACGGAGGGAGCTTGAAAGAGAAAAGGCGGGTGGATTGTAGGGACACAAAAAATGAAGAAATGCAAAAAATATGAAATGGGAGTATAAATGTGCCCATAAAGACACAATATTTGCATCCATATATGTCTATGTACATACGTGTGTTATAGTTGTATCCTGATGTAGTAAATGGCAATTTATACTACGTACATTTATATTATAGTATATATTACATATATTATATGCATAGTCCAATACAAAATACGTAGTTTTACTAGCCAGTATACTATAGAAAACTAATGGGTGTACTTACAGATGTATATCATGTCTGGCTCTTAATCTACTAATCCTGAACAATGGAACCTGTCTGATGACCTGTACTACATGGCTTATGTATACGTCATGCACTTTTCCTTAGGTCCACCACACAACCGGATACAATTACACGTATGGGTACAGTGAATACACATTAATCTGGCGCTATTCATTTTTGAAATATGCATATGGTTGATTAATAATTATTAATGAATTTGGTAGATTAACCGGATGTACTTACATTGGGGATTGTAGGTCATATCAGTACTGGGAATTTGCGACATAAAGAAAGGGTCTGGTAAATAAAATGGCAGTGGATTAACGAGGATTCACTGTACTCCATTATGGTCATCCAAATTGACAGGTAGGTATATAACATCCTTTCCCATGGCAAAGACACATTTATGCAGCAATTTAATTTTATAAAGACATAACCATTGTACGTATGTAGCTTCCAAGGATTTAGCTATAATAACGCAATTTCAGGTATGTGACAATATCGGGTGTTATACTGGTCAAGTCATGGACAGTTGAGCAATACCACACATAAAATGTCACACGTGTGCATGCCTTAACTGGCGAATTACACTCACCACTCTTAACTCCTGTGAATATATCAAGATGATGAGACGGTTGGGCATGGCCATAAGCATGGGACTTGCCCACAGAACACCGATACTCTGTGAACGGTTGAAGGTCGGACACAGTGATGGTCCCTGACACTTGGAGGTCCTCTAGACTCAGTGTCATGTTTGTACTGTGTTCTGCTGATACACACCTGAGGGTGAAGTTGACCAGGTTCATTGGTCTGATCTGGTCTTGAAAAGAGAACACTGCAGATGAACTGTTGGTGGCCACTAATGTAAAGTTTCTGGGAGGATCTGGGTGAAAAGTAACCTTATTAAATACAGTGTGTATGTACTTTTGTACCATTTTATGTATGTATGTACATATTTGTATTTTTACATATTTGTATGTGTTTGTATATATTTGTATGTATATCACATGTACGTACGTACATGTATTCCTATATGAACATAAACGTGTGTACGCACTTATGTATGTATGTCAAAATACCAATAATTAGTATCGCATGCATGTACATGCATACAAACACACGAACACATATGCAGACAAACACACACAAACATGTACGTACACACGCACACACACACATACACACACACACAATACACACACACACACACACACACACACACACACACACACCATTAATACAGATGTAAGCAGAGAGATCCTCCTCATAGCAGCTGACGGCATCAACCTTGAACACAAAGGTACCACTGTTCTCCTCTGCAATATTACCTCTCGTTAACGCCTTGTGGCTCGGGAGGGTCACAATATCAGTGGATGTGGAGTCGGTGTGTTGTACAGTGAGACCAGAAAACACATCAAACTCCCCAGTTTCATCATGAGAGACTGAATCATACACGAACGCAACAAAAGTTTCTCGATTGGTACCAGACACCACAACCATTTGGAATGCAGCTTTCTGGAGAGAAAATGCATAGTATGATACATACATACTTACGTACATGGAAGGATAGATGTTACAATAGTCCATGTGGTGAAGCACTCACACGAAACATATGGTGTGTACATGTGCACAAAATAAGTCATACTTAGATCAGTGTTATGTACACGTGTATGCCTTACTGCTGTGCTAACATGGGAAAATATTATACACACAGTTAGACATTCAAAATATACAATTATATGTATGACTGCATGCATGCATGGGAACAAATGTGCACAAAGTATGCATGTATTTACACAGATTTACATAAATATAAAGGTATGTATTCACACAAATACATGCATATTCACGCACACACACACACACACACACACACACACACACACACACACACACACACGTACACAAACAACACACATACGGACACAAATAACACACATATATGCGCACACATGTACCAAAACACACACACACACACACACACACACACACACACACACACACACACACACACATGCACACAAACAACACACACACACACATGAACGCACCGTACTCTTATAAGTAACATTCTCCCAAGTAAAAACTTCACCAAATTGAGCTTCAAAGACTCCATGCTCCCTACCAGGTGTGGACGCAGACACAATTTCACTGATATCAGCCAAAACCACCGTATCTTCCCAATTGGATAAGGAATTGTAGTAGAAGTTTCCAGAAAACGAGTTCTTCAAATCTGATAAACCAGAGGCAGAGAAAGGTGCCACCTCTACACTGGGGTACAAATCACAGTCGTCTTGGAACAGTATCACTCTCCCTGGGTTGATGTAGTTCAACTTTGTGTTCACACGTACACATATGAAGCAAAACATAGCAAAGAGTACAGAGATGATAATATAAGAAACATGAGTTCATTATAAAGAAATTATACATACGTATATACAAGACATTACATTATTATAGAATCCATTATCATAGAAACAGTACTATTATACAGCAATTTTATAACGTATAAAGCATTAGCAACGGATGCTATACTGGTTAAGACATGGACACTTGGGCATTATGACATATAAAATACACTCGCCCTCGGTACTTGGTATTTTTGTCATAATGTCCTTGTGCCCATGTCTTAACCACTAAATAATATATACTACGTATCAATCGTCTCAATTGTTGGAATGCGACCTGCTAAGAAAGAAAGGAGAGAAGGGAAAAACCGGCAGCTGAGGGACTAGAACCCAGCTGGGTGTCTGGCTGACTCCTTTCTTCCTCAGCAGGTTAAATTCCAACAATAAATTCTTATATCTTTTTTATAGTTAATCGCCCAGCCTAACTTCCCAATGAGAGAAAATGGCATATTCCATGTATGGTGTAATATGGTGGTTTGGGACTCCCAAGGAAATGCCTATATTAAATATCAACCTCTATACATCAGTACACATACGTATGCCAATAAGGATGTTTGGTTATACTGTACCTACTATCAGTACTGGTTGACATATAGCGTACACGAACTAGGGACTGAGTGAGGTGTACTCACCAACCAAGAGTATGTACTAACCAGGAGTATGTACTAACCCAGGTACTTACTAAGCCAGTTACACTGTACCTACTATCAGTACTGGTTGACATAGTAGTACATGAGCTAGGGACTGAGTGAGGTGTACTCACTAACCAGGAGTATGTGCCAACCCAGGTGCTCACCAAGCAAATTGCACTGTACTCCGAAGTTTGCAAAACTGAACAACTAATACAACTTCAACCACAGCCAGTGACTGTACATACAAAGGTAATCAAACCAGAATGGGAATCTAAATGCAGTATAAACCACTACAATAATGGAATCTACGACACTACAATAGTTTGAAATGGGAACTACTGCATAATTAGTTCATAATCACACCTGGTCCACTACAAGATTGTGATCTTAATCTCTAAACACTCACTCTGTAGAATGATATATTCAGGCCAAAGACCAGATAGCTGGTACCCAGGTAACCTGCTTCATTGATGACAGCCAGGTCTCCTCGTGGGAAGAACCTGTTTGTAGTCCCTCTTCCAAAACTGGCGAGAAGAAAACAAGCAACCAACAAGGAACACTTCATCTCAGTTTCCCGAACACCAGACCGTCAACAACAGTAAGGATACTTGACTACTGACTACAGTGGGTAAACCTCAGTGCATCAGTGCTGGTAACATTTGATTGTAATTGACAGTGATTAATCACATTGATCAAACAGCATAAATTTGATTGCACACAATAATTGACTATTTTTAACTGGTGGCAATGGTAACACACAGTAATAGATGATTACATCACATTTTCTGTTAATTACAACTGAAGTCAAAATTCAAATTTATTTCCATATTAATATAATACAAAATGTAATATTTCTGCATACATACTGTGTCATTTTTCATAATAATATATATCTAATATTGCATAGAACTGAGTATCAGTTACAGTATAAACTTTCATAAGACTAGTGGTAAAATACACACAATACAAGTATATAATATAAAATTAATATAAATATACGTATATTGTGTAAACTCGAACAGTGTTATCGTTCATTAGTCACTGATAAAGTCTACTTATAATAAGTCATTTCATTGGTTGATGGTGTTCATTCCATTTGAATTTTGAACGATAAAAGATGTACGCTTAGTAATTCAGATTAGATTAGTAGATTGAGGGTATACTGTGTGCAAGACCCTCCCTTCGAGCTAGCCTTCGGAAACATCTGAGAATTCCAAACATTTCAGGTGACTCATGGCCTTACTGAGGTCCAAATGCAGGATTTTCTTGCTCTTTTTATAATCCAAATTACTGCAACATCTGACTTAACAAAGCAAAAACTCACTCTCCAAAGTTTGCCAATACTTGCCTGTAATAGGAACCACAACTGCAAAGTAAGTGTTTACAGTCACGGTACTTGGGTCTACTATGCAGTTTTCAAAGTTCAATTATCAAAAAATCGTATTTGCTATAATTTACAATGAATAAGAATAAGTAATAGTCACAACAGTGCATGTGTACATGCATCAAACATGTTTATGTAACATTTATGCGATGCAGGTATACATACACACACACATCTTATGTTTGTGTAATGTTCAAAGGGGCATTATATGGCTTCCGTGCGTGGGTTCCACTAGCTGGTGTGTGTCACACATGGCTGAGCTGAAGTGTGTTCAAGGTAGATGTGATTCACCTAGCACCATGATTGTGTGGGTGAGTTGCAACTTAATAACAGCTAGATCATCAGATTCATGACGCGATCAACATAAGAAGCCAAACTGTGATAGAATTGAAACAGCACCTCATGTTGGCAGAGTATGCCTACGTAACCTATACATCAGCTTATGGTCTGGGAACTTCAATTCATGATTTTTTTCATTCGCTCTTTACATGGATTATAATATAGATATGGACATTCATGTATGTACATTTTGCACTAACATGTGTGTACCTAGGCATGATTAAAGTACGTATGTAAAGGATTTTTGACCCAAATTGGTAATATTCATTTCTTTGCCAATGTGCTAGAAGGTCTTTTGGGATAATACCACTCCTCATCAGTAGATCTGGGCAATGTTCTGAGTTGTCGATCTCAGCTAAGCAGAGTATTGGCTGGACTTTTAGCCTATCAGGTTGTTGTTTGTAGGGTTCAGTGTAGTACGAGTAGTGGATTATTATCTACTGACTTACACCCTACGTAAAAGTCACCACTTGGCCGTGAATCTTCAGTTTTTCCCAAACAGGGCAAGACTTATTTTCCACGTTTCCATGGTTATCTTCTAGGCATCATAAAAGCATCCCTCGGTAGAAAGGACAGTTGTAGGTAAAGGTTAGCGGCAACTTTTACGTAGGGTGTTAAAGTCGGTAGATAATAATCCACTATTCACATGATTAAAGTATGAATACATGTATTTGGATATGTGTGTAGTACCTCTGTGTGGCTAACAGTGTGGACATGTACGTACGTGTCTATGTGTGTATGGGTGTACAGGATGAGAGTGTATTCACAAGTAATAAGGATCACAGGAGTATAGATGTGAATTTGCAAGTGGTGCTAAAGAGTGATTTTTCTTTTGAAATTCTTTTTTACAAAAGTAATGCTGATTACTAACACATACGGTATGAATCACAGAAAAAAATTGACATGTCGTACCGCACGTAACGTGATTGGAAATACAGCATTATGTAATTGTACTAGAATCACAAAGTACCATGGAGCAAAAACAGTTATTGCTTGTTGTTACATCATGATTCTATCGTAGCAAAATTGCAAGTACCCAAGATACATATACATATACGTACGTTTCAACTTTCGCAGATTGTGAGTTTTCGTGATTTTCGTGTTTACTTTCGCAGTTTGTGACATAACTGCAGACCGGTTCCTCATCTGGTCTAAATTTTCACAGGATAAAACTTTCGCGGATGGCTGTTGATCCGCGAAAACTGCTAAAGTTTAACGCCATGAAAGTTAAAGCGTATATGGTATAAGTAGGAATTGAACAATTATAGCACAGCATTTATTGTAATATTGTGTATACATACGCAAGCACAGGAGTTGATGGAATCAGTCACATGTTACATGTATGCATGGTAGTTGCCATGGAAACTACACCATTACATCATCATCTCTCGCTACAGTTTCCAATTCTTCAAAACCACCGCTTTTGGACCAAACTGCTTCCAAGATTACGTGAAACTTGATCATTTTCGAATCTAACAGTTTCTACATGATTGTAAAAAGAAGAAAAAGAACACATATATAAATGCATGCAAATGTTGTGTGTCTGCACATACATACGTATGTACGTACACACACACACACACACACACACACACACACACACACACACACACACACCACACACACACACACACACACAACACACACACACACACACACACACACACACACACACACACACACACACACACACACACACAACACATACACACATACGTACATACGTACACACACACACACACACACACACACACACACACACACACACACCACACACACACACACACACACCACACACACACACACACACCACACACACACACACACACACACACACACACACACACACACACACAACACATACACACATACGTACGTACACACACACACACACACACACACACACACACACACACACACACACATACATACACCACAAACGTACTAATATTCTACATTGCTCTGGAGTGAGAATATCCCCTTTCTCACAAACTGTGTGGTCCTCCAACAGAGTAACAATCCCTGTACAAAGCAGACCACACATCTTAGACTACTAACAATTATGCAACTGTATAGAGTGTGTGTACATCCCCAACAAACCCACTGTTCCACATGAGCATCAAGTGCAGAATGTGAAACTACCATGAGAGGAAAAGGATCGAAAGTGATGAAGAACCAGCAAATATCAGACCTGTACAATCATTGCAATAACACGGTTATTGTTCTCCACTGTTGTCATTGTGATAATGATCAGGAGTTACGTACGTAAGTATTAATGAGAATTCTTTTGAGGAAAACATCAGTAAAATTTTAACAATTGGTCACTTTGTGCAAACAGATGGACCACACAGTTACTGTGATTGGATTTCATCATACACATCATATGTAGGTATGTACATTCGTGTGTCCTCACAAACACACAATGTTACACATGTATACATACGTACGTACCTTTCTTTAGTGTTGTTGGCAAGCCCAACTGCCTGAGATGAGGCTCAATGCTGTGAGTGAACTGCTCCAAAGGACCTTCAGTGCACAAGTAGAGAAGAATGTCAAGTTTGCTGTAAATTGGTACACACACACACACACACACACACACACACACACACACACACACACACACACACACACACACACACACACACACACAACACACACACAACACACACACGCACACACACACAACACACACACACACAACACACACACACACAACACACACACAACACACACACACACACACACACACACACACACACACACACACACACACACACACACACACCATGTGTCATGCATGGTGTATGTATACATGCACTGTTATACACTTTGGAAGAGAGAATTCAAGCTCCACCCCCTCATGTGAGCTCTCACCTTGTACTAATTTTACAGTATCCGTGGCCTTGCTACCAGCTCTGGGGTAGTCATCCACAATATACTCTTCAAACCAGCTACGTACGAAGAAAGGTCAGGAAACATTGTACAACAACTCTATTGCCCATGCAATAAATTCATACTACAGGGCTGAATGTAGCAACCTACTGCATAGCGGGAAATTTTCGTGGGACAAAATTTTTGCAGATGGCTCCAAAAATTAAACTTCGCAGAAAAAATTCTCGCAGATGCTGGCCACAGCCACGTGACGGAACAATGAGAACGTCTAATTTGCGAATTTTATTTTCACGGATGTTAGGCCAATTGCGAAATCCACCAAAGTTCGTCCCCCGGGAATTTCCCACTATTCAGTAAGTGATTCCCTTTTAGTTTGCTGGATAAGATATCCAGACCTTATTGCTTCCCTCAGGAATATGGTTTGGGAATGATGAATGGATATCACAGTGCGAATGAATGACAATACATGGAAAGTAGGATACGTAGGATGTACAGTATGTCATTGAGACAGGTAATGTGGTTCGAAACAAGAATTCAGCTGTAGTCCCAAGATCAACATAACCTACATACATACACATATGTATGCCTGTATGAAGACCACAGTACGTACATACAAAAAAACATTAGTATGTACATGGGCATCATATGTAACTTGTACGTATGTGTACTTTTATAAAATACATACGTACGTATGTAACATGTGTATGATGTTAACAAGTACGTATACAACTGTACGTACATACGTACCTAACTACTTTATCCTTTGGAATATCTGTGAAAAGCAATCCAACGTTACCGACGAGCTTCTACACAGTACAGGAATCCATAGGTGGATAAAACACAAGGTTACACCTGCCATGTCACAGTAAATACAGCTGGTGAGTGGACAGTGAGCTGCTCAGAGATCTACATACCTTGCTGACGAGGTGCAGTCCTTCCAAGTATTCGTCAGCCTCTGTTCTCCCCAAGGCCACCTGCATCACCTTGGTCTTACCCAGAAAGAACCTGAATACAACGGAATAGAGAATCAACTGGAAGGTTGCATACAACAGGATAGAGTATTGGGTGGAAGGCTGTATACAACAGGATGGAGAATTGGATGGAAGGCTGTATACAACAGGATAGAGTATTGGGTGGAAGGCTGTATACAACAGGATGGAGAATTGGATGGAAGGCTGTATACAACAGGATAGAGTATTGGGTGGAAGGCTGTATGCAACAGGACGGAGTATTGGGTGGAAGGCTGTATACAACAGGATAGAGTATTGGGTGGAAGGTTGTATACAACAGGACGGAGTATCGGGTGGAAGGCTGTATACAACAGGACGGAGTATTGGATGGAAGGCTGTACACAACAGGATGGAGTATTGGGTGGAAGGCTGTATACAGCAGGACGGAGTATTGGATGGAAGGCTGTACACAACAGGATGGAGTATTGGATGGAAGGTTGTATACAACAGGATGGAGTATTGGATGGAAGGTTGTATACAACAGGATGGAGTATCTGGTGGAAGGTTGTATACAACAGGACGGAGTATTGGATGGAAGGTTGTATACAACAGGATGGAGTATTGGATGGAAGGTTGTATACAACAGGATGGAGTATTGGATGGAAGGTTGTATACAACAGGACGGAGTATTGGGTGGAAGGTTGTATACAACAGGACGGAGTATTGGATGGAAGGTTGTATACAACAGGATGGAGTATTGGGTGGAAGGCTGTATACAACAGGATGGAGTATTGGGTGGAAGGCTGTATACAAATAAGGTACGTACGTACATGTTGTGTGTACTGTCAAGTGGTACTTCACAGTATGATGTGCGGGTGTGAAATGGCAAACAATGTGCCTGCCAAAATAGTTCCAAAAAATATACATACACCATACGTACATATGTATACATAGGTATATGTACGTATGTACACACACACACACACACACAAACACACATGTATGCACATAAGCACCCACACACCCAAACACATACGTATGTACTCTGAACATGGATACACCCAAACACACACACACACACACGCACACACACACACACACACACACACACACACACACACACACAAGCAAACACACACACACATAAGTAAACACACACACACACACATAAGTAAACACACACACACACACACACACACACACACACACACACACACACACACACACACACAAGCAAACACACACACACACATACGTAAGTAAACACACACACATACACACACACACACACACACACAAACACTTTTTTCAACTTCATCATCATTATTGGCAAAATAGAAATCAGTACAAAGGTGACAGTTAAGTAAGATGATGGTACACACACACAGCTAGGTACGCACACACACCTAAGCACAGAGACGTACCTACTACTCTTCCAATTCTCCCTAACAGATTTTAATTTACTGTTTCTCATATTCTCCACTGAAAAAACAAATACGCTTGAATACCTATCTGCACATCCTCGAATCTAAAAGGATATGCATCATAGGGAATTGTTAGTATGGCCAACAAATACCGTACAGAAAATAAACTACTCCAAAATGCACAGTTGCACCATAGATACTAAATGGTTGCACACGCACACACGCACGCACGCACACATGTTCGCTATGCTTTCATACCTCTTCTATGAGCTCTCCTTTTCGATCGAGACCTTTTTTTCTTGTTTTAGTTAAAGAAACTTCACAAAAAGTGAAAAAACAACTTAGCAATAGACAAATACACGGGGAAGAAGTTGATGTTGAAGTTTCAGACAGATACACGGCGAAGAGACTGATCCTACAGTCACAAGAACAGCCGCTTACCTACTCTATTTCTCTTCGACTTCGGCATACTCGCGAGTTCGACACGTGGAATTGGGGAATTCCCTCAAGACCGCAAATGATTGGCCCATCAAGGGGTAGTCTGGCCTGCTATGACCGTCCCACCAAGCGCCCTGGGCGAGGAAGGCGGTCGTAGCAGACCAGACTAATCAAGGGGAGTAGCCCAGACCCGCTTCTCGCCTCCATTTTTATAATTATGAGGTCATGCGGTCGGCGACAAATTGCATAGGCAAGACTATGGAATGCCAGGGCTATTCGACACTTTTATAAAGTTAACGTTGCTACGCGCTCTATATTAGATTTTTGATGTCAACCGTTCAGTATAAGGACTTTTTCGAGTTGACTGGTGAGTGGATTAGGTGTCAACCCTCTTCAAGATAGAGTATAATATTATACGTAGGTAGATAGAGGCGATCACGGCTAGCAAAGTTATGGATGGAGTCTAGATCTGACGAATGATTCGATATATAATGATCCTTCCTATCATCACTCACTATTATTAATTTATCATAACTAGTCGTCCTATAGCTAGCGAGTCCAGTTGATAGTTCCTGTCCAGCCTCTCATTGTGGTGTGTTGTCGTTTGCTGTAGATGAAGAACTCAGTGATATAGACAAGTACCACTGGTTGAACATTTCCATTAAATTTCACAATGTGACTCTGATGAAGGATCTGATTACTTCAGGAGTGTGTGTGAACTTTCCCCCTAATGTTCCCGCGGATGCAGACTTCAGTCCTCTCCACAACTGTGTGGAGTACGACCTGCTAGAAGGAGTCCCTATTCTAGTGGATGCGGGAGCCAATGTGAACATCAGAGCTTTGAAGGACTACAAGCCGACTCCCATTCATCAAGCCATTGTCCGCGACAACCTCCCAATGGTGAAGATGTTGCTTGCTCAAGGTGCTGACCCCTACTGCCTCATTCACGGAATACGTCCTGTTCTCAATGAACCTTTCAGCTGGGACTGCTTTGAAATGGCCAAAGTGTTTGAGAACAACAAAGTGATTTCGTATTTCAGTGGATACAAGGTTGGTCCATTAGTTGTTGTCTGTGTAAGCAATTGATATTTGAGTGTTCTGTGAGTTTCTCTGAATAGTTTTTGTGATTTGTTTGTTGGATTGTGTAGCACCAAATGTGTAGCTGACCACGTATGTAGCTGGCCTCACATGTAGCTGACCTTACATGCAGCTAAGTACACTTGTAGTCAACCACACATGTACGCATGTAAAATTTCACATGCACATGTAAAACACACGTAACCACAACACATGTACGTAGCCGACCACATATGTAGCCGACCACACACGTGACTGCCTGACCACATATGTAGCTGACAACACACATGACCAACCACACATGTAGCTAACCATACACTTCACTGACCACACATTTAACCAACCACACATGCGACCAACTAAACGTGTAGCAGACCACACACACACACACAACTAACCACACATGTAGCCGACCACACATGCGACCAAACAAACACGTAGTCGACCACACACGTGACCGACCACACATATAGCCAACCACACACATGACTGACCACACATATAGCCGACCACACAAATGACTGACCACACATATAGCCGACCACACACATGACTGACCACACATATAGCCGACCACACACACGCGACCGACCAAACATGTAGCCTTGTAGTCAGACATGTAGCTGAATGATGTATACATGTAGCCAACCTCTAATGAATATACTTAGATCACGTGGTACACATGTGAAAAGGTGTACTGTATGTACCAAAGGTGATGTTTGTCTTGTAATTCATTTCCTATATAAAGTATATGCTTATCTGATTTTATCCATGTTCATTGAATGTAGTTGTTTGAAGAAGAGAAGTTGAAGCTGAGTCACCTCTACTGGAGAGAAGAACCAAATCTATTGCATAAGATGCCAGCTCCAACAGCAGTTTATTTAAATGGGAAGATATTTATTGATGATAAGTGGTTATGGGACTATCATCAGTTTCTTTGTGTGTTTGACGTTGTTAGTCAAAAGTGGTCTAAACTTCCTTTTCATGATTCCCGTGAAATGGGGCGATTTACTTTAGCTGTTGCGCACAACCGATTATACACATTTGGTGGTCACTTAAGAATGGCTGGGAAAGAGGAAGAGTATTCAAATAATGTGTTTAGTTTAGATGCTGATTTCAAATGGTCTGATACGCACCCACCACTGAACATATGGAGGGTACATGCAACATCAACTTCTTTCGACAGCTTCATTCTTGTAGCTGGTGGTCAGGGTAGGAATGTGTGTTGTCATCAGTAGAAGTGTTGAACAGTTCCCAGTCGTCCTCCACTTGGTGGGAGATTTGTGGCTTACCTGTAAAGTCTCGACTCATGCAGTGCACAGTAACACATGATGAACTCTTTATTGGATGTGGTGGTGATACTTATGATTTGTCCCCAAATGTAGTCAATGATTCGGAATCTAATAATGTATCTCCTTAATCCTTTTGGCAGTCCCTCCCTAAAACACCACTTAAACAAAGTGGTTTAGTTTCTGTATACAACCGTCTTCTTACTGTTGGTGGACTCGATGATGGTAATCAATCCCATTCATCTGTGTATATATATGATTGCTATAAGAGAAGGTGGAACAAAGTGTGTGATGCTAGAAAACAAAGATATCGTCCAGCTGTTGTTGTTTGTACATCTAAGAAAATTAATGCACTATTCATACTTGAAGGTGGTTGGGATGCTCAAAGATCCGTAGAATCATGTGAATTACTGTAAATGTTATATCCCAGACTCAAATTTCTGTTTCCACATTCAATTTGATCTTTGTTCAATAATTATTTATTGAATTATGTTAACAAGTTAACCATGTACATACAATAGAATACATAATCAGAAATGGATGCACATATAATATATAACCTGAGCTAGCACATTTCGGAGACATGAACATCATGCCACCAGTACAACTCATGATCATCCTCTAGTTAGCTTCTTGCTGGTTAATCCAGGATGGATATTCAAGTCCTGCACCTGTAAAAGCCCTTGCCAATAATGGACACCTTCGTGAGCTCTGTATAGAGAGGAGCTCATAACCACATGTGGCTGGGCCATGCATGTATGCATATGGTGGTTTTTGGAGTACATAATATATCACTCACCCCACATGTAGCTTACTAGACACGTAGCTGTTGCACATGTAGCCGACCACTCATGTAGCTGTACATGTCCACATGAGTAGCTGACAACACGTGTAGACAAGCACAAACGTATAATATATATATATATATATATATATATATTACGTACATGCAGCCACCAAACATGTTACCATCTACACAATGCATGCCATGCAAAAAAGCAGGCCATGTATGCAGATGAGTGGTACTTAATAATGATTACTTTTAGTTCAAGCCTGCATGTACAGCTAATAGTACATATTACTGTTACATCCGAAACAAATATATTCTCATTGCATACACTCTGCCATGCATGAGCTATATGTATGCCATGCAGATGGTGCACGTTCCTTGGAATTTTCTCCATAATAAATATATATATTATCATATTCTTTCCAATGTTTTCAGAAATGCTAAGACTTAGTACAATTGGAAAGTCCAAAAGTTACAGGTCACGTAGAGAAATGATGAGTGTTCTATACTTTAGCTGAGGCCCCTAGCTAAGACAAGGGCCATTATAAGCTTGATACCCCCCGCTATGAACTAGCCAGTTTATGCTTATAGCATTAAGTTTTTCCGGATCCCTTATATGACATTGTACTATAATAATATATATAAGCACTCAGTAAGTCTCACTGTGTAGATTATGTATAATAGAGGGTACATAGTTCCAAGTCACAGTATAGTACCAATGGTATAATAATAAATATATTCTCTTAGACTACTATAAGTCTTGTGACAGTAATTATTAATGTTATACTGATGTATCATAATTCATATTAATTTCATCAAAGCAAAATCCAATTAAAAAGCTTTCAGTATTAATAATAAAATCACTGCATATAGTGGAGGCATGCATGCATGTCTTAAGGTTGTAGTAGTTCAAAGAATAAAGTAAAGAGACTGTTAGAAAACACTTTGAATGATTCATGCTACTATCTTCACTTGCAACATTCAGTTCCAAGTTTGGGACACTTACAGGAGTCTCCACATTTGCATACATCACCTTCGCCTAAAACAAGAGAGAGACAGGGCAAAATGACATGTCATATTGTGAACAATCAGGTGTGTGTCTAACAATGGCTAACTGACATCTAATACACACACACACACACACACACACACACACACACACACACACACACACACACACATACTCGCATAAAGAGATCCCTACATGTACAAAACTCAGATCCAACACATGTACACACACACGGATCACAGGATGTAGTCAACTCACATCCAACACACACGCATGAACAACAGCAGTTTCCAGGGCATGTTGATCCACATTTGCAGTCTTTACCACAGGGACATCCTTCAACTGTGGAAATGACATGAGAATCGTCATTACACCATTTAATGACAATAGTATGCATGGAAAGTATAGGAGAGTGATGGGATTACATGTATAGAGGTATTAGTCAACATTCACACTGTATGGATGAAACATTCATCCTCAGTCAATTCAAACAAGCATCATCACATTTCCCCTCTAGGACACAAAATTAACGTCTAGACAGACTGTACAAACATCAAGTACACACCTTTGCATGGCTCACAACCGATACAGGATCCCTCCTTGCAACATGTTTGTTTGCATTCATCACTACATTTACAATCTTCTCCACATTTGCAGTTCACTGGAAGGTAAAGAGAATTAAAAGTGTTAAGTTGCCTTCTTGAAAGAGAAGAAGTCGGATCGGAATAAAACACCGAATCTCAGGAGCGAATAATAAGTTTCATAGCACGAATATACAATGGTTGGTGAAGTTTTCACAAACAGTTTGACATCAATAAAAAATAAAGGACAGCAAACAGAGGGAGGAAGGACTCACCGCATATTGTACACGTGTAGACTTGTTGCTGACTTGTTTCTGCCATTTCTCGTCTTCTTTAATATCAGTGGAAGAATCGCTTAATTTGACCGCTTCAGAGTTGAGTTGAGTTGGCAGGGAGATGGGACACATTTTATACTCAATCATTTCAGCGTAGTGCAGTCGGGATCGTAGTGAATGAAGAGTGCACGCCGAGGATACTGCACTACGCACTAACTTTTGCGTCAGCCCTTATTCCGGTACGCCTCCTTATTTGGAATTTGAGTTCCAAATAAGGAAGCGTACCGGAAACGGGGCTGGCTACGCGAGACTACTTTTGCGCGTGCATGTTATACACGTGTTTACTTCCGCTCTGCACAGTATCGGCACATGCGTACATCCATGCTTATTATGGTAAGGAAGTGGTCACCGGGATACAAAACCGGAAACTTTTTCGAGAATCCAGCGCCGAATAAATATTATTTGGACTAAACTAAGTGTATACAGTGGCCATATGTGTACATGCATGCATGTGCATGTAGTGCATTCATGGATGTATACTTCTCCTGCATGTACTCATAGGAGGAATGGCACAGGGTGGATCACGAGTACTCTTTAATCCAGTATGAAAATGATAATGCCGATTGTTTATATTTTAAGGTGTTGGTGGTGTCTGAAAATAACACATGTACATGCAATGATAAGCTAGTGATGAATTATGTGACATGTGCCAAGTGCCGATCTTTTCTTCAATATATATATTCGACTAGCATTATACACCACAAGTGAAGTCATGTGACAAACATGCTAGGTACTGCATGGATTGGAAATGAAGTATTGAATTTATACCGACAATGTTGTATAGGAAACAAACTGTGCTAGCTTTTTAATTGATTTCCGAGGACAATGACGAAATTAATAATCGACTTTTGTAGTTCAGAGACAGCTCTTTATTGGAAATCTCTGAGTGAATAGGTGGTGCATGCAGTAATTGAAATTTGCATGTAAATATGTTGTCTAGTGGTCACAAACAACCAAAAACACTATTTATGGTTCAAAAACCTTGTTGTACCAAATACGAAGGTGTTTCGAAGGTTATGAAAACGAAATATTGATAGAAAGAAACATACAGTTGTCTTACATGTCCATCAAAGGCTCATTTTGTCACCGCTTGTTTTAAAACCTGTGAAATGAGGAAAAACCTTGCATTCGCTTCAAGCCCCTTCACTGTCTTACCTGTCACTCAGGTGAATATGCAGCAAATGCTAATCAAAGTACATGATTGCGTAGTCTAAATACTCATACGTGTCTTCGGCTATGTCATTTTAAGCTATGTGCATATGGTAAGTTAAGATGGCCACCAGAACATGCACCTAATACTACATTGTGTGCATATTATGCATTGGAGTTTGGCAGTTTTGCGGGCACATTCTAAGAGCAGAGAAGTCTCCATCAGCGATTTTGCTTATGAACAAAGCAGGAATTCTATTTAAATCTCGGAACGAAGTCCCCTACAATACCGACTAAACATTTACTTGGCTTGTATATATGCTCATGTACTTCACTGTACATGGTGCAGCTCGTTCACTTCTGTTTCCAATCCAGTACCTAGGGTGTTAGTCACATGACATTTGACTTAACCATGCACCCTAGTTGAATATCTATGTATATCAGTCAATCAATCAATCAATAAATATTTGAGTGCACCACATGTACACCCGAAGGTGCTAGGACAAACCAATGGTCCCATGTAGCACTATAACATCAATACACGTCATCAGAACTAATTATGGAGTATCTAGCACACTAGTCCATCACAATGACAAAATAATTACACGCCAAATCTGACTGACCATGCACATTACACTAAGATGGTTTAAAATGTTATTCTTTGAACAGGCTTGTGATAATATGAACACTGTCTTCTCTCTGTTACTCTTCCTCTAAAACCATCCATCTCAGCGACTTTATCAGTCAATGGTCTCCTCAAGTGTTCCCAGGTAGGGTACTGCAGATACTAAAGTATAATATACTATATAATGTAGAGGTCCTGAACCAAATTAAAATGCACATGACCTCATGGTAAATGCATGAAACTAACAGTTAATCAATCAACAACTACTAGCTCCTTCTCACATTGAAAGAATTAACCCATCAGTAAAATCACTGCATGTAGAGTTGGACCACAGGAATGTTTTGTAGACCTAGACCATGACCTATAAAGGGTGTGCACATTTGTGTGTATGTGTACATTATGTGTGCATGTGTAGATGTAGTCTTAATATACTGTAGTACTAACTTTTAAAGTTAAACATGATTATTATGCATAATATACTAGCACTGACCATGAACATTCATTGAAGTATATACCAGCACTCTCATTACATTTTTAATTTGTCATTGATCAACATAATTATTGATTGCATTTCAACAATTTATATTTTATATAATCACACAAAGCTTGGATATACCGGTACACCCCTACTATGAACTATGCCAGTTTATGCTTATAGCATTTTCCAGATCTCTTAGATGACATTGTACTATAGTAAGCACTCAGTACGTCTCACTGTGTAGAATATGTACAACAGAGGTATACATATAGTTCTAAGTCACAGTAATACCAATGGTATAAAATATAATCTACACTATAAGTCTTGTGACAGTTATTATTAATGTTATACTGATGTATCATAATTCATAATTTCATCAAAGCAAAATCCAATTAAAAGCTTTCAGTATTAATAATAAAATCACTGCATATAGTGGAGGCATGCATGTCTTAAGGTTGTAGTAGTTCACTCTTGCACAATTCATGTACTATCTTCACTTGCAACATTCAGTTCCAAGTTTGGGACACTTACAGGAGTCTCCACATTTGCATACATCACCTTCGCCTAAAACAAGAGAGAGACAGGGCAAAATGACATGTCATATTGTGAACAATCAGGTGTGTGTATAACAATGGCTAACTGACACACACACACACACACACACACACACACACACACACACACACACACACTCACTTACATGTAGTGATCCCTATACATGAAACCTTACAAAACTCAGATCCAACACATGTACACACACACACGGATCACAGGATGTAGTCAACTCACATCTAACACACACGCATGAACAACAGCAGTTTCCAGGGCACTTTGATCCACATTTGCAGTCTTTACCACAGGGACATCCTTCAATTGTGGAAATGACATGAGAATCGTCATTACACCATTTAATGACAATAGTATGCATGGAAAGTATAGAAGAGTGATGGGATTACATGTATAGAGGTATTAGTCAACATTCACACTGTATGGATGAAATACTCATCCTCGCTCAATTCAAACAAGCATCATCACATTTCCCCTCTAGGACATAATATTAACGCAGGCACACTGTACAAACATCAAGTACACACCTTTGCATGGCTGACAACCGATACAGGATCCCTCCTTGCAACATGTTTGTTTGCATTCATCACTACATTTACAATCTTCTCCACATTTGCAGTTCACTGAAAGGTAAAGAAAATTAAAGTTGAGATGTGGCCTTCTTGAAAGAGAAGAAGTCGGATCGGAATAAAACACAATCTCGGGAGCGAATAATAAGTTTCATGGCACGAATATACAATGGTTGGTGAAGTTTTCACAAGCAGTTCCATATCAATAAAAAATAAAGGACAGCAAACAGAGGGAGAAAGGACTCACCGCATATTGTACACGTGTAGACTTGTTGCTGACTTGTTTCTGCCATTTCTCGTCTTCTTTAATATCAGTGGAAGAATCGCTTAATTTGACCGTTTCAGAGTTGAGTTGAGTTGACAGGGAGATGGGACACATTTTATACTCAATCATTTCAGCGTAGTGCAGTCGGGATCGTAGTGAATGAAGAGTGCACGCACAAACGTGTACGCCACGAGGATACTGCACTACGCACTAATTTTTACGCCGTGCATGTCGTACTCGTGTTCACTTCCGCTCTGCACAGCATTGGCGCATCCATGCTTATTATGGTAAATAAGTGGTCACCGGAATTCCAAACCGGAAGCTTATTCAAGAATCAAACGAATAAATATCATTGGGAATAAACTAGGTGTACACAGTGGCCATATGTGTACATGCATACATGTGCATGAAGTGCATTCACGGATGTATACTTCCCCTGCATGTATACTCAGAGGAGGAATGGCACAGAATGGATCATGAGTACACTTTAATCCAGTATGAAAATGATAATGTTGACTGTTTATAGTTTAAAGGTGCTGATGGTATCTGAAAATAGCACATATACACATGCAATGCTGAGCTTTAGTGGTGAATTATGCGACATGCCACATACCAATCTTTTCTGTATATACATACTAAATATACTTCTATATATATACATACTAAAATAGATGACCAAATTAGAGTGTACATGACCTCCTGGTAAATGCATGAGACTAACAGTTAATCATTCAACAACCACTCCCTCTTACATTGAAAGAATTTAATTTAACCCATCACTATAATCACTGCATGTAGAGTTGGACCACATGCAGGAATGTTTTGTGGACCTAGGCCATGACCTATATAGGGTGTGCACATTTGTGTGTGTACATGTGTGTGCATGTGTAGATGTAGTCTAATAATACTGTATAGTACTAAGTTAAACATGATTATTATGCATATAATATACTTAGTCTAGCACTGACCTATATGTACATATAATATATATATATTTGGGGCGTGCATATTTATGTGTGTGTGTACATGTGTGCATGTGTAGATGTAGTCTAGTATACTGTAGTACTAAGTTGGACATATTGTGCATAAAATAATATTACTAGCACTGACCATGAACATGCATGGAAGTATATACCATATAATATTATGAATTTTTATTCCAACACTCAACATTTCAACACTTTCATTACATATTTATGCCTGGCCCATTGATCAACATAATTATTGATTGCATTTCAACAATTGATATTATAATCATATCAAACTTTTAGCTAGAGCCTATTAAGAATAACAATTTAAAATATGATAGGGAAAATCTGATGTACATACCTAGTACAATAATTCACATGATTCTTCTGAAGTGACAGCGTTCCAACTGCCAATTGCAAGTACAAAAGTTCCTGTTTGTTAATTACCAAAAGTACTGATTACCTGGGTTAGGTCTACTCTTTCTAAATTTTGACACTTTACTCCATGTCTTTGAAATTTCTACGAGAATTGAAGTGTTTAGTTTAGATGCTGATATCAAGGAGTCTGCCGGATACACACCCACTACTGAACAATAGGAGGGTACAGGCTAAGTTCTTTTGACAACTTCATTCTTGTAGCTAGCGCTGGTGGTCGGTTTAGAGATGACTTAATCAGTAGAAGTGTTGAACAGTTCCCAGTCATCCTCCACTTGGTGGGAGATTTGTGACTTACCTGTAAAGTCTTCACTCATGCAGTGCACAGTAACACATGAGGAACTCTTTATTGGATGTGGTGTTGGTACTAATGATTTGGTTTACACAGCCAAACTGAGTGCTGTAAAGGAGTCCCCAAATGTAGTCAATGATTCGGAATCTAATAATATATCTCCTGAATCCTTTTGGCAGTGCCTCCCTAAAACACCACTTACACAACTTAAAGTGGTTTAGTTTCTGTAAACAACCGTCTTCTTACTGTTGGTGGACTCGATGATGGTAATGAATCCCATTCATCTGTGTATAGCACCTTCCATTTTGTAATACACATTTCCATTACAAAAGAAATCAAGCATGGGTCCACAAATTTGCAAACCCATAGAGGCATCAGCTGCAACAGCTGCAAGTTTATTGAACAAATTGATTATTGTTATTTGTTTTGTGTTTTGAATGTGTAAACACTCTTTGATCTCCATTTGATCTTTGTGGGTTTGCCAATTTGTGAACCCAAGCCTGATTCCTTTTATAGTGGAAATGTGCAATACAAAATGGAAGGTGTTGTATACATATGATTGTCATAAGAGAAGGTGAACCAAAGTGTGTGATGCTAGAATATACAAAGATATCGTCCAGCTTTTGCTGTTTGTACATCTAAGAAAATTAATGCACTATTCATACTTGGAGGTGGTTGGGATGCTAAAAGATCAGTTGAATCATATGAATTGCTGTAAATGTTATTCAGCCTCAAAGTAGACTTTAAATTTCTGTTTCCACATTCAATTTGATCTTTGTGCAATTGTTCATTGAATTATGTTAACAAGCTAACCATGTACATACAATAGAGTCTCAATAGGTTACTATGCAATCAAAAATGCTATGATAAAACATATGAATAATTAAAAAGTATGAAATTGAAACGCTGCTTGTGGGGCCACTATATTAATTATTATAAGAATTTATTTCAGAACATAATACTTAGTACATAATAAGATACAGTAACTGTACTATTATAACATGTTAACATGCATGTGGCTGGTCATGCATGTAGTGTTTTGATAATCCATAATAATAATTATACCAACGACCGCACATGAAGTTTACTAGACATGAAGCTGTGGCACATGTAGCCGACCAAACATGTAGCTGACCACTCATGTAGCTGTACACGTCCACATGTAACACCTTCCATTTTGTAATGCACATTTCCATTATAAAAGGTATCAAGTATGGGTCCACAAATTTGCAAACCCATAGAGGCATCAGCTGCAACAGCTGCAAGTTTATTGAACAAATTGTTTATTGTTATTTGTTTTGTGTTTTGAAAGTGTAAACACTCTTTGATCTCCCTTTTGATCTTTGTGGGTTTGCAAATTTGTGGACCCATGCTTGATACCTTTTATAATGGAAATGTGCAGTACAAAATGGAAGGTGTTATGTACATATACGTATGTAGCTATAGCCACCAAACATGCATGTAATCAACTATAATATTATGTGCCATGCAAAAAGCATTAATTCAACTGATTGCCCATGTAGCCAAGCTACTATGTAACCTACATTATACATGCTGCATTCTTATGCACATAAACTAATCAAAGGTTGTGCTTTTCAATGTGGAAAAGTACCAACAACACCCATGCAGGCACACACATTACATGCACCTGGAGAAAGGATGGGAAAGTAGAAGAGTGTACAAAGAGTGTTGAGGTCAGATGACGATTTGAAGTCACATAGGAAGGTTCATCATTCTAAAAACTTTTTAAATATATAATGTTATATTATATTATTTTTAGAACTGTTTGGTGGAGTGGTATGTAGGATCATTGTGTATGATATTATAGTCCTATAACTGACTGAGTTTATACTTGTAATTTTATAAAATTAATGCTATAACATTATTATAATAGTTAAGTATATATATATTATAATAATATAATGAATATTTAAAAAGAATAATATTATTATAGTATTTTTTATATAATACAGAAAAATTAAGGACTATCTACACCTATGTATGAGTATATGTCTTAGATGAAGGTTATTGTAACCAGTTAATCAGTGGATATTTAATTAGATGTAGAATAATAATTGCATGCATAAAATTTAGTTTGGAAAATGCATTTAAATCCAATTCCTCACAGAATAAAGCAATATAAAATTTATCACTTTTGCAGCTAGATAAATTATAAGGTTTTATTCGTGAAAGTATAAATGTCTCTGAATCTTCACTTGCAACATTCACACCCATGTTTGTGACACTTACAGGAGTGTCCACATTTGCACAAAGCACCCTTTCCTGCAACCAAGTGGAGATCACAAAATGACATCAAGTTTGGCAAGGAGTGATAATCAGTGTGCGTGAACCATAGTCATGAACTCACATTCAACAGGACACATACATACACACCACACAAACACACACACATACACACATGCACATGCAACACACACACACACACACACACACACACACACACACACACACACACACACACACACATGTACACAGGACACACATACATACGCACCATACAAACACACACACACACACACACACACACACACACACACATACACATGCAACACATACACACACACACACACACACACACACACACACACACACACACACACACACACACATGTACACACACAACACATACATACACCACACACACACACACACACATGCACACACACACACACACACACACACACACACACACACACACACACACACACACACACACACACACACACACTCCCATACACTACACACACACAAATGGATCACAGGATGTAGTTAACTCACATCCAACACACATGCATAGACAACAGCAGTCTCTCATGCACTTTGATCCACATTTGCAGTCTTTACTACAGGTACACCCTTCCACTGCGGAAAATAAGAAGTGAATTGCCATTCAATGGTGAACACACTCGCATTATGTACTATGGATGACATACTGTATAGCGGAAAGTTTTTGTGGGACAAAATTTTTTGTGGATGGCTCCAAAAATGAAAATTCGCAGATAAAATTTTCAAGGATGGTGGTCACAGTCAAGTGATAGAACAGCAAGAACGTCTAATTCACAGATAAAAATTTCGGGGATGTTAGGCGAACTGCAACATCTGCAAAAATTTTGTCCTGCGAAAATTTCCCACTATATGGTAGTCCTAACTGCTAGATGCTTATAGTACCAAATGTATAGATTTTTAACAGTAGCAGTGTTACAACTATTATTAATAGAAAAATTCTAATTAAATTGTATAGGGAAAGTTCTAGTACTATTTTGGACATAAAAGTATTAGGCAGCATCACACAGCCCTTAAAGCTGAACTTGGTATGAAACGTTTTAAGGCATCGTGCAACAACACAACATACACAAAAGACACGGACACACTGCACAAACATCGCATACACACCTTTATTTTTAATTGCAAGGCTTACAACAGATACAGGATCCCTCCTTGCAACAGTTTCCTTTGCAATCATCACTACATTTAAAATCTTCTCCACATTTGCACTCAACTGTGAGATATAGAACAAGACTATTATAAGTAGATCTCATCATACATATGCACTCTTGAACTACCTATCGAGAACAAACAGATCGCCAAGCAAAATGGAGATATTTACAAATAAACACATAAGTTTGTGAAGATATTCACAAACTGCTCTGTGAACAAGAATGGAAAGAACAGGGCAGGGGAAAGACCGGGAATTCACTCACTGCATTTGGTGCACGTGTAGACTTCTTCACTTGTATCTGCCATTTCTTGTTGTCTGGAGATCACTTGAAGAATAATTGACTGATTGATAACTTGATTGTTTCAGAGTTGATTTAGTATAAGCTAACAGAAGAGTGGGACACTTTTATACTCAACGGATTTGAGCGTAGTGCAATTGGGATCGCAGTGAATGAAGCTGGATTGCATGCATGAACGTGTATGCGGCAAGGTATTGCACTATGCACTAACTTTCAGTCGGCCTACCTACTAGTCTAGCTAGAGCCACACACACACACACACACACACACACACACACACACACACACACACACACACACATGCACACACACACACACACACACACACACACACACACACACACACATGCACACACACACACACACACACACACACACACACACACACACACACACAACACACACACACACACACAGACAAAAAAGCAAACACACACACACACACACACACACACACACACACACACACACACACACACACACACACACACACACACACACACACACACACACACACACACACACACACACACACACACACACATGCACACACGCACACATGTTCGCTATGCTTTCATACCTTTTCTATGAGTTCTCCTTTTCGATCGAGACCTTTTTTCTTGTTTTAGTTAAGGAAACTTCAGGAAAAGTAAAATGTTCATCAATAGACAAATACATGGGGAAGAACTTAGGCCTTCCTTAGGCCCAATGTACCTTGCAACTGTGGCGAGGTACTGCTCCGAAAAATCCAATGAACTTGTCGTGGTACACGTGCCACGTACCACCCATTTACTACAGTATATACATAATGTATGGAGCAAACCATGCCTTATTCAAATCCAATTCAAATTCAAAAATGCTTTACAGCCATTTATACAGAGATTTAGGGCATGAGAAATGGGGCACTCTAGCAAATCGTGACTGAAGGACTGGACTCAACTTGTGAGTCAGCCTATATGTTACAACAGACAGGAGGGGAATGAATGAGAAAGAATGAGATTGATTTGTGATACAGTAAAAGATTAAAACTGCATAGATCGAGACTCAAAACAAATACAGACAGCATGGAAATAAAAAGTGTATGTAGAACAAATGGAATTATATGAAATGTATACGATTAAATTGTGGATTAGCCTTAAGCTTACAATGGAAAACAGTCTGAAATCAAAAGTGTATGTTGTGGGCCCAATAATATTGTACAAAGATTTGATGAATTACAGTTGAACAGGTGTATATACAAACTTGGGCCTTGCACAGGCTTATTGTGCAATAAGCCTTCCCCAACACGGGGAAAAAGTTGATGTTAAAGTTACAGACAGATACAAGGTGAAGAGACTGACCATACAGTTACTTACTCTGAGCTATTTCTCTTCGACTTCGACATACGAGTTCGATCGACACGTGGAATTGGGGAATTCCCTCAAGACCGCGAATTGGCGCATCAAGGGGAGGATGTCAGAAACGTCATAACTTCTGGCCTCCTCTACTCCGCCATGTGTACCTCGAATGATGCAATACGTGTACAAACGTATGCCATCATTGATCATGTGATGATATATAGCTATTCCTGATCATGAAATGAAATGAACGAATCATATGGCTACTAAGAAGAGAGGAGATCGAGAAAGGTTCACTTACCAAGATTTAGCAACGATCACTTCTTTTGGTGAGTCAATCCTGTGAGTGAGTGGAAACAGCGAGTGTAGGTGATTTCCGTCTATAGGGCCGCTGGTAGCTATAGCAGAGTCAATTACCCAATTCAGTGCTTGTAGCTAGCCGGTGCGTGTTGTTGTTTGCTGTAGAGTGTAAACCATTGACAGATGAACAAAAGTACGACTGGTTGAATATCGCCATCACCGAATTTCGAGACGTGGACCTGATGAAGGAGATTATTTCAGAAGGAGTGTGTGTGAACATCCCCGATCCTAATCCACGCGGTTTCGAAGTGTCTCCTCTCCACAACTGCGTAGAGTACGACCTGCTAGAAGGAGTCCCTATTTTAGTGGATGCGGGAGCCAATGTGAACATCAGAGCTTTGAAGGACTACAAGCCAACTCCCATTCATCAAGCCATTGTCTGTGACAACCTCCCAATGGTGAAGATGTTGCTTGCTCACGGTGCTGACCCCTACTGCCTCATTCACGGAATACGTCCTGTTCTCAATAAACCTTTCAGCTGGGACTGCTTTGAAATGGCCAAAGTGTTCGAGAACAATGACATAATTTCATATTTCAGTGGACACAAGGTTGGTCCATTTATTGTTGTTATTACATAGCAGCATATTATACCAGTATCGCTCCACTCTTTGCTACTGTATAATATATTTGTTGCACGATTCATGTCCTGTACCTGTGTCCATCCATTTTGCTCTCATCTCCAGTGTATCCTCTCGAAAGGTCACCTTTGTATGTACAGCGAAGAAGCCACCACACCAACTACACATGTAGCTGTATCATACAAACTTGTACACAGATACCTCTGTTACAATGTAATGTATGTCCAATATCTCATCTATCTTGTACAGTGAATTTTCGTTAATCCGCCACCACTTTATCTGCCAAACCTTTTAATCCGCTACAATTTCCCAGTACCAATATAATGTAAAGGTACCAATGAATATCTGATTAATCTGCCAAACACATTAATCCACCATATCTTTGAAAACAAATTGCGGCGGATTAACGAGTATTCACTGCATGTACAATCCATTTGTAATTTCGAATTTGGTGTTGTGCAATTGAAATGTCAAAATTATGTGCAATATGTATATTGTAGTCTGAATTTGAAGGGTAATTATCATCAATGCAGTTGTTTGAAGAAGAGAAGTTGAAGTTCCGTCATCTTGAATGGAGAGAAGAACCAGATGCACTGCACAGTATGTGGAACCCAATGGCAGTTTATATGAATGGGAAGATATTCCTCGGTGATAGGTGGGACTATAGTCCGTTTCTTTATGAGTTCAATGTCACCAGTCGAGTATGGCTAAAACGAAGATTTTACGATTCTCGTGAAATGTGGGGCTTCACAATGGCAACTACCAACAATCAGTTACACATTTTAGGGGGCGAATGGAAAATTGATAAAAAAGTTGAAAAATGTTCAAATGAAGTGTTTAGTTTGAATGATGGTTTGAAATGGTCTACTACACTCCCACCACTGAATATAGGGAGGTTTTGGGCTACATCAGCTTCTTTTGATGGATTCATTTCAGTTGCTGGTGGTCAGGATAGAAATTATAGGTGGTTGTCATCAGTTGAGTTGCTAAACAGTTCCCAGTCATCCTCCACTTGGTGGGAGATTTGTGACTTACCTGTAAAGTCTTATGTTATGCAGTGCACAGTAACACATAACGAAATTTTCATCGGATGTGGTCGTGAGACTGAACGTACAATTTATACAGCCAAACTGAGTGCTTTAAAAGAGTGTAAATCTAATTCATCTCCTGAACCCTTTTGGCATCCCCTCCCCAAAACACCGCTTGTGTTAAGTGGCCTGATTTCTTTAAACAGCCTTCTCCTCACTGTGGGTGGTCAAGCTGGTAACGGTCTCAAATACTTTTCATCTGTTTATTTGTACGATCGATATAAAAACACTTGGACTCTAGTTTGTGAGATTGGAAAGAGTAGATATTGCCCAGCAGTTGTAGTTTGCCTGGCAGAGAACAAGCTTTTTGTGCTCTGTGGTGGTGTGGATGCTGACACATCTGTGGAATCATGTAAATTATTGTAAAAAATGATTATCCATATTAATTTTTGTGTTTGTTGTGTCCAATTTGATTATTGTATACTTTTTGTTTTGTATGAATACTGTAACATTATAATATATTAAATGATTATTAATAATAAAGTATGTGCATCAATGGTAGTGCACACTGTTTTTGTGATTACTGTATCGATAATTAAACAATTCAACCCATTATTTGATCCATGGCCATGTTATTACAACTAGTATGTGTATATAAGTGCACATGCACACGCGTGTGTGTCCCCAAAATGTGAGAGTATATATGTTCATCATCCTCCACTTGGTGGGAGATTTGTGACTTACCTGTAGAGACTTTCCTTATGGAGTGCACAGTAAGATAAGGCAAACCCTTTAATATAATGCGGTGAGTAGAGTGCAAACACAAACGTGTATAAGGGATAAGGTATGCTGTAATACTGTGCACAAACTTTCAGTCGACTTACCTACAAATAATATGTCTTTATATACTTCCGGTTTACCGCTTGCATGCAGGTCAGTCACACTATATCCAACCACATGCATAGTGCTTGAACTAGCATCATTGTAGATTTCAACTGGAGAGCTAGTGAGACCAACACATGGACATTTAAAGAAATGAAAATGGCAATTAACATCGAACAATTAAGGAGTATATAATATGTTCTCTATAAGTTATATACATACTCATTCTTGCCAACTTGAAGGTAGATAAGCCACATATGACAATCCGTTATATGCATGAGGCTTAATTATTAGGCAAAAAATGTGTGAAATTTTGGCACAAAATAAACAGTGATAGTACTATAGGAGGACATTAGAGGGTTAATGAGAGCCTGGAGAAATGCACAATTATTATTATAATACGTACCTCTGGGATTTATTTCATAATGCCGCCAGCTGGCTCTGGTGAAAATATTAGGTTGACATGTCCCTCCGCCATGAGCTATGCCAGATGTTGCCTATAGTATATTTTCTCCTATTATTTTTCATACTGCACTATTAAAAATGCCAAGAACCTCCGAATGTATGTATAGGGTTACATGCAGGCCATGTATGCAGATGAGTGCGTGGTGTTTATTATTATTATTATTTTAGTTCAAGCCTATACAGATACATAGTACATACATTCAAAACAAATATATTCTCACCACACACCCTCTGCCATGAGCTATATATGCCAGATGGTGCACGTGTACGTGCTTTGCATTTTCCCGATAATAATAATATTATATTCTTTCCAATGTTTTCAAAAATGCTAAGTACAATTGGAATTTCCTAGAGTTACAGGTCACATAGAGAGCTAAGGAGTGTTCTATACTTTAGCTGAGGCCCCTAGCTAAAACAAGGGCCATCAAGAGCTAGATACCCCCCCCTTTGCTATGAAGTATGTCAGTTTATGCTTAGCATTCAGTTTTTCCAGATCCCTTATTTAGTGGTTATAATTAAGACATGGGCTTGAGGGCATTATGACATAAAATATCAAGTCCCGATGGCGAGTGTATTTTATATGTCCATGTCTTAACCAGTAGCATCTGTTGCTATAAGCATTATAAAATTGCTGTATAGTAGTACTGTTTCTATGGTAACGTATGCTACACTATTGTAAGCACTTATATTATAGCAAGTCTCACCGTGTAGATTATGTATAATAGAGGGTATATAGTAACTGTTCTAAATCAGTAGAAAAGCAGTAGTACCAATTGTATAATAATAAATATATATTCTACACTATAAGTCTTGTGACAGTTATTATTGATGTCATACTGATGTATCATAATTCGTAACATCATTAAAGCAAAATCCTATTAATAAGCTTTCAGTATTAATGATAAGATCATTGCACAGTGGAGACATACAGACTGAAGTAAAGCGACTGTTAGAAAGCATTCTTGTACGATTCATGTACTATCTTCACTTGCAGCAATCAGTTCCACGTTTGGAACACTTACAGGAGTCTCCACATTTGCATGAATCACCTTCGCCTAAAACAAGTGAAAAACAGAGCAAAGTGACTTGACATATTGCAGAAAATCAGGTGTGTGTATAACAATGGCCCATATCTAACACACACACACACACACACACACACACACACACACACACACACACACACACACACACATGCACACGCACTTGCATACAGAGATCACTACATGTACTAAACTCAGATCCAACACATGTACACACACACAAATGGATTACAGGATGTAGTCAACTCACATCCAACACACACGCATTTACAACAGCAGTTTCCAGGGCACTTTGATCCACATTTGCAGTCTTTACCACAGGGACATCCTTCGACTGCAGAGATGACAAGAACTATCATCACAACATTTTCATAATAATATAATATGTAGTAGGATCTGAGAAAAGGGGTAATATTGTGCTGTTGTGTAAACAGAGATATGGGTCAAAACATGTTTTCATGTAAATTTGATTTTTTTCTCCAATAAATCCAATCTAAACGTTTAGTAGAATGTTCCCTGAAAGCACGGAGTCCATTTGAACTTGCATTTTGGAGCTATGGCTGATTTACTGTCTATCAAAAATATGCCATTTTATTTGATAGGCAGTTATACGGTTACCACCGTACATGCATGCAAAGAAAAATATCGTTGTTAGATTTACTTTATTGTAATGACCTATAGACAGCTAGCCGACAGGCATGACTGAATTTCGAGTTATTTACTTTCTCATTTAACGCATAAGTAATAATAAAATAATATAGCCAAGATGATGTCACAAATTATACGAAGATACATGGAATATTCGGAAGTAAGCCTATAATTGTCATTTCTTGGAAACGTGGTTTCATTTACTGTAACATACTTTCGCGTGTATCTTTGTAACTGAATTAGCTATACAGAAATTTCAAGCGGCATTCTGTAGATTAATATTAAACATGTTTTAACTATGTATGGTTAACTTGGAATCGATTGTTAGCGCGATATTACCCCTTTTCTCAGATCCTGTCACATATTATCAATGAATTCACATCTCTACAATTACAACATTTAATGACAATATGCATTGAAAGTGTAAGAGAGTGATGGGATTACATGTATAGAGGTATTAGTCAACATTCATACTGTACGGATGAAACACTCATCCTCGCTCAATTCAAACAAGCATCATCACATTTCCCCTCTAGGACACAAATTTAAGACAGACACACTGTACAAACATCAAGTACACACCTTTGCAAGGCTCACAACAGATACAGGATCCCTCTTTGCAACAGCTTCCTTTGCAATCATCACTACATTTACAATCTTCTCCACATTTGCAGTTCACTGAAAGGTAAAGAGAAATAAAAGTGTTAAGTTGCCTTATTAAAAGAAAAGAAATCGGATCGGAATAAAACACCGAATCTCAGGAGCGAATAATAAGTTTCATGGCACGAATATCATGCGACAATGGTTGGTGGATTATTCACAACCAGTTCCATATCAATAAATCCAAAGGACAGAGAGAGGAGGGAGGAAGGACTCACCGCATTTTGTACACGTGTAGACTTGTTGCTGACTTGTTTCTGCCATTTCTCGTCCCCTTTAAGAACAGTAGAAGGATCGCTTAATTTGACCGTTTCAGAGTTGAGTTGAGTCTATGGTTGAGTTGACAGGGAGATGGGACACATTTTATACTCAACCACTTTCAGCGTAGTGCAATAGGGATCGTAGTGCATGAAAGAAGAGTGCACGCACGAACGTGTACGCCAAGAGGATACGTGCTGCACTACGCACTAACTTTTGTGGCGCCGATAATACAGTGAAAGGAAGTTACCAATACGAAAAATGGCGGTTGCGCGACGGAGACGTTAGTAAATTGACGGACGAATTGTATCTCTTTGAAATAAATAATTATTTTCGTAATTTACAATGAAAGTAAAAAAGGTATTAAAAATGCTGGTTAATATAGAGTGTATCCACCTCTTGCTTGAAAAACTGCGTAACAGCGTTAATTCAATTAGGCATAGACTATGCCATACGTAGCCTTGTCATACGGTGGATTGCGTCCCATAAATGTTCAATAGGATTTAAATCCGGAGATTGTGGAGGCCATTCCATTATAGAAATTTGAGCTTGTTGAAAAAAATTGGATGTTTGTTTGGCTGTGTGAATCGGTGCGCTATCGTGTTGGAAAATTTTCTCTCCTGGAAAACGATGTAGCTAAGAATGGGAGAAGGCTGTTCTCAAGTAGCTGTACGTAGTCTGCTACTTTCATTCGATGGCTGATTCTGGAGAGCTCTGACACAACCAAGAAAGTACCCCAAACCATAAAGTGCCCTCCTCCGTGTTTGATGGTCTGCTGAACACATTTTGGATTGAGCGTCTCCCCCCCCACTCCTCCGCACGTACGTTCGACCATTACTCTTGTAGAGCTGGAATTTAGATTCATCCGAGAAGATGATTTGGGACCAATCTTCGACCAATTTCTGCGCTGAAGAGCAAATTGCAGTCCGCGTTTTCGGTTGAGTCTGCTCAAATTCATCTCGAATGGACCTAGCTGGACGAAAACGGTCTTTCTTTGATAAATTTAGGCCTACAGCTGCTATGCGCTTTTCTCATGCTGTAAGTACTTGAGGACGACCAGACATTGGAAGATCTGAAAACTCTTCCTGTACTTTTGTACTTGCGAACCACCTTCTGGGCTGCTGTGTGACTACAATACAGCTGAACAGCAATCTGGCGTTGAGAAACGCCCGGCGTGTTCGATGTAGACAACGATACGAATTCGGTCTTGCAGACTCAATCTCGTCATCATGTACCTTTTAACGTTTCATAGCAACTAGTACGTACTCGGCTGATTTGTGTAAGTGCTGCCTTTTCATATCTCTTTCGCGGATAAAATTTCATATTGTGTAGTATTTCCGCCGACGAAATAAACGCGGCTCGTTGACGCCATTTTAAACTATTGCGCAAATAGCAACTTTCTTGTGAGCGCCACTATAGTCATACTCGTGCTTATTTCCGCTCTGCACCATCGGCGCATCCATGCTAATTCTGGTAAGGAATTGGTCACCGGAATTCCAAACCAGAAGCTTTTCAAGAATCAAAAGAATAATTATTAGTGGGAAATTCAACTAGGTGTACACAGTGGCCATATATTATGTGTACATGCATGCATGTACTAGTGCATTCATGGATGTAGACTTCTCCTACATGTACTTAATATATAGGAGGAATTGCACAGGGTGGATTTCGAGTACACTTTTAATCCACGCAGTATATTATTATTATTATTATTATTGTTATTAAAGTGCATTGTATACGACAGTTGCCCAAAATAGCACTAAATAAAAAATTCCAAAAGTTATTTAGTACCTATTTACTAAATTTCAATAGCTCCTTTCTAGATTTCCACATATTTAGAACAAATCTGGCAATCTTGGGCATTTCCAAACTCTTCAAAATCATGTCACTCTTTTCATCCTCATTCAAGTTTTCAAGATTCTCTTCCTCTCTCATCCAAACCCTATGCAAATCAAGCTTTGTGCATATTGTTAAAAAGTGCTTTTCGTCTTCAATTCCCTCTCCACATAATTTGCAAATTCTATCATCCCTCTTATTTCCTCTCCATCTACCCATCTCCACTTCCAATTTACAACACCCTGCCCTTAATTCAGCCCCTAATCTCCTACAGGATCTATCCTCTATGTATACAATCCCTCCCCTGCCTTCTCCAAGTCTATCTCCGCTCTCTGTCAACTCCCTCCTCCACCATTCTAATTTACTTTTGTTTTTAACTGCTTCACCCCATTCACCTCTAACAGCTCTCCAAATACTAGATCTTACCATTGAATCAACTTGATAATTATTCAATCCCTCGAATAACTTTGCTCTTATCTCATGCTCTTCTACCCCAAACCATAATGCAAATTTCCTAATCCCTATTCCCCACTCACTATCTTCCCAAGTCGATCTAACTATTTTCTTTATCAGTCTGTTATCTCCCATTCTTTCAATCTTCATCCACAATCTGAAGGCCCGTAACTGAATTTCCCACCTAATTGGCAACCATCCTGCTTCTAGCTCTAAAGCTGTGATTGGAAATTTTGAATGTACTCCCAAGAAATTTCGAATCACTGTCAATTGTACTCTTTCTAATTGTTTACCATGCTTTCCCATTAACCCCCACACTTCACAACCATACATCATACTTGGTAGAACTAGACTCGTGAATAATTTGGAAAATGACCTCCATCCTATCTGTCCTATTTGTCTTTTCATTCTTATTACCTCGTATAAAGCCTTCCTTCCCTTATTCAATGCCTCACTAATCATTGCTTTGTCTTCTAAGAATTCATTCAATACTACCCCAAGATATTTGTAAGATTGTGTTGTCTGAATTATTTGTTCTCCAATTTTGAAGACACATCTGGTTTGTTCTGTCTTTTTCCTTCTAAAATGTATTACATTACATTTCTCAACATTCACTTTCAGATCACAAACCTTACACCACTCATTAACCACATCAAAAGCTTTATTCAAATTATCATCACTATCAGCAAAAATTGCAAGGTCATCTGCATATAATAGCCCTGGTACTTTTGTACCTTCATCCACTTTAACTCCAAGCCCATTATCTTTTAAAAGTTGTGGTAATTCATTTATATACAAACTAAACAACAAGGGAGATAGTACGCATCCTTGGCGTAGGCCAGATTGTACACAAAAAGACTTCCCACATTCCTCCCCAAGCTTCACAGTACATTTCACGTCTTCATAAATCGATTGCATACATTCTAACAATTTGCCTTTGATTCCCATTTTCCCCAACTTATCCCATAATTTGTCTCTGTTGACTGAATCATATGCCTTCTGTAAATCAATAAAGCCACACCTTAGACCATCCCCTACTTTCGAGTACTTTGATCCCAGCAACGATAACATCAGAATATTATCTACACACCCCCTACCCTTTCTAAAACCATTCTGTTCCTCACATAATAACCCATTTGATATAAAAATGATAATGTCGACTGTTAATAAGGATCATTTATTTTAATGATTAATTGTATGATACTTATGGTTTAACTGTGCCGGTGGTGTCTGAAAATAGCACATATGTACATGCAATGATAAGCTAGTGGTGAATTATGCGACATGTGCCAAGTGCCAATCTTTTCTTCGATATTCATACTGAAATAGAGGACCGAATTAAAGTGCACATGACCTAGGCCTCCTGGTAAATGCATGTGACTAACAGCTAATCATTCAACAACCACTCCCTCTTACATTGAAAGAATTAACCCATCACTAAAATCACTGCATGTAGAGTTGGACCACAGGAATGTTTTGTAGACCTAGGCCATGACCTATTATAGAGTGTGCACATTTGTGTATGTGTACATGTGTGTGCATGACATTGTGTAGATGTAGTCTAGTATACTGTAGTACTAAGTTAAACTAAGTATTGATTAAATTAATTCCAAATTATCATGCATACTAGCACTGATCTTGAACATATTATATATATTGGAATATATACCATTTATATATTTTATTCCAACACTCTTATTACATTTTTATGTCATTGATCAGCATAATTATTGATTGCATTTCAACAATTATTGGTATTATAATCATACAAAACTTTAGCTAGACCCTAAAAATAACAACTAAAAATGACAGGGAATATCTGATGTACACACCTACAATAATTCACACGATTCTACTGAAGTGACAGCATTCCAACCGCCAAGTACAAAAAGTTCCTGTTTGTTACCAAACGTACTGATTACAATACCTGGGTTAGGTCTACTCTTTGTAAGTTTTGACACTTTACTCCATGTCTTTTTATGAGAATTGTACAAATAAACGAATGAGTGAAATTCACCCCCACCATGGCCACCCACAGTTAGAAGACAGTTGCTTACAGATGCTAAACCACTCAATATGAGTGGTGTTTTGGGGAGGGACTGCCAAAAGGATTCAGGAGATATACTTGATTCAGAGTCATCAGCAACATTTAAGGACTCCTTTACGGCACTCAGTTTGGCTGTGTAAACTGTATTAGCAGTACCATAACCACATCCAATGAAGAGTTCGTCATGTGTTACTGTGCACTGCATGAGCTGAGACTTTACAGGTAAGTCACAAATCTCCCACCAGGTGGAAGATGACTGGGAACTGTTCAACACTTCCACTGATGACAAATCGCCATGTTTATCCCTACCACCTGCTGTAACAATAAATACACCAAAAGAAATTGCTGTAGCATTTTCTCTCCCAATGTTCAGTGGTGGGAGGGTATTCAACCAGTTAAAATCACAATTCAAACTAAACACTTTGCTTGAATACTCTTCAACCATTTTACTTTTTCTCCACTCTCCACCTAAAGTGTGCAACTGATTGCCAGTGATGGCTAAGGTGTATCCCCTCACTTCACATGAATCATAAAATGAGATTTTAGACCATTTTCGTCTCGCGACATCAAACACACAGATACGCTTTTGATAATACCATCTATCACCAACAAATATCTTCCCATTCAAATATACTGCAGCGGGGTCACTCATCTCCTCCAATAAATTTGGTTCTTCTCTCCAGTAGAGGTGACTCAGCTTCAACTTCTCTTCTTCAAACAACTATAATGAGAATTAGTGTTGTTTTGATTAATCATAACTATAACTAAAATATGTTTTAGTAATGCTCTGGACCTTTTAGTTAATCATAACTATAACTAACTAAAAAAACAGGAGTCACCTTCAAATAACTATAACTGTAACTAAAAACATGATTAATGTCCCTAAAAAAACTATAATCAAATATCTGCCACAAATCTTATAGTTACTGTACAAGACTATGTTAGAGTACAAAGAGACCATATTAGCGCTATAAAATTGTTCCCAGTAAATGGAAACGGTGTGTTTATATGCAGATTATTGATAACTAGGAGTATTGGGAACTATGTAGGCATGAGCATATCATGATGGTAGAGTGTAAGTGTAAAACACTCATTACCGTAACTAGTACTAATACTGTAACTATAACTATAACTAGAATATTTGCATTTTGAAGTGAAAACTTTAACTATAACCAAAATCTAGGAATTGGCTACATACTATAACTAAAACTGAAATTCTATTTTCTGTCATCAGTCGATTAACTATAACTATTACTAAAATAGATTTTGCTAACTAAAACAACACTAATGAGAATAAATTTCAAATATTGTCAAAATATGTCTTTTGAGATGAACAAATGCATTTGATCATTTAAGATTTACATTACAACGAGACATTAGCCTTGTTATAGACTGGCAGCTCCCAATGCTATAGCTATATTGGACAATCCTGACCAGTGTTTAATGTCAAAATTAAAACAAAGCAGATATGGGGCTTCAATTGCAATGTCTTTAAAACTAATTACACTGTAATTATGCTGGATTATACATTCAACAAGATATATCACCATTTTCATTGTTTGATTCAAGAAATTAATACAGTACTAGTGGCAGTTAAAATTTATGGGATGATAATGATTGATGTATGAAATAGTGAAATGGAAGTTAACAGATCAATCATCCTAAAAGATAGATTTAATATAACTAGCTATACATTAGTGGTCAGCTAGGTAATAGTACAGGAGTAGGCTACATTTCTCAATTATTGTTGGACTGACTGTGTGGGGTTGGCTATAAGTGGTTGGCAACATTTGTGACTACATCTGTGGTTACATATGTATATTATATATTTTGCATGGTTATAGCTACATGTATGGTTGGCTATATATGCATAGTTGGCAACATGCATGACCATGTGTTGCATGAATGTGTGCATGGTTATAGCTACATGTGTGGTTGACTACACAATTAAATGAACAAATTAAATCACTGATGCTTCAAACGTATTCAGAAAAAAAGGAACTACAGAACACTCATGCAAATACCAACATGAACAACAATGAATGGTCCAACCTTGTATCCACTGAAATACGAAATCACTTCATCATTCTCAAACACTTTGGCCATTTCAAAGCAGTCCCAGCTGAAAGGTTTGTTGAGAACTGGACGTAGTCCGTGAATGAGGCAGTAGGGGTCAGCACCGTGAGCAAGCAACATCTTCACCATTGGGAGGTTGTCACGGACAATGGCTTGATGAATGGGAGTCGGCTTGTAGTCCTTCAAAGCTCTGATGTTCACATTGGCTCCTGCATCCACTAGAATAGGGACTCCTTCTAGCAGGTCGTACTCCACACAGTTGTGGAGAGGACTGAAATCTGCATCCGTGGGGACATTAGGGGGAAAGTTTACACACACTCCTGAAGTAATCAGATCCTTCATCAGAGTCACATTGTGAAATTTAATGGAAATGTTCAACCAGTGGTACTTGTCTATATCACTGAGTTCTTCACCTACAGCAAACGACAACACACTACAATGAGAGACTGGAAAGGAACTATATATCAAATGGACTCGCTAGCTATAGGACGACTTAGTCTAGTTATAATAATAATAGTGAGTGATGATAGGAAGGATCATTATATATCGAATCATTCGTCAGATCTAGACTCCATCCATAACTTGGCTAGCCGCGATCGCCTCTATTTACCTACGTATAATATCATACTCTATCTTACTAAGAGGGTTGACACCTAATCCACTCACCAGTCAACTCGAAAAAGTCCTTATACTGAACGGTTGACATCAAAAATCTAATATAGAGCGCGTAGCAACATTATAACAGTGTCGCGTATAGCCCTTGCATTCCATAGTCTTCCATAGTATCTATGATGCAACTTGTCATTGGGAGTTCGCGCTGGTACGGTGTCATGCATATGCATATACAGGGAATCCGGAACCCCCGGCCCCTTGAAATGACACCCCGCGAAAATATTTCCTATAGGTGGATATATGTCTATATAGTGCTTAATAGCATTTTCATTCCTGTACCCTCCCATGCATGTATGCGTTCAATATTGAAATGCTAACCGTTTTTGTACACGTCTCATACTATACAGGTCACTAATACATGCTAGTGCATTGTGTGTTTCCTGATTCACCTAGTGTTCTTTCCCCAGCTAGCCTAAGCCTATAATAAAATCCATAGTGATTCACCATGCCATAACATTAGCCATGTATATGAGATGTGCATATAGATTGGTGCTTTCATTACACTCCATTCCTCATTCATTAAAAATGTCAAGCACCATTAACTGCACCTCAAACTACAGACCATTCATAACTGTGATGAATATATTTCTAACTAAATTTAGCTGATTGATGCCCCCAGCGATAGGGCATGATTAAATATCCTTTTGCCAAGTTCTCTGTCCTCACTGTTGGCTATGGTAGCTGCACCCAGTTTGGGCATAATATTTGAAATTCTCTGTAAGCCCCATTGAATTTATTAATTTGTATGTACTTAGTAGTGCCGACTGTGGTGTTATGGGGTCAAACTCTGGTCATAGCAATGCATTTTCCAAACCTACAAAACTATGGTCAAAACACCTCCTTGCATGGGAGTTTGCGTGTACTTGGTGTCTATTGTGCTATGCAGCCAAATTCTGTTAATATTATTTAGTACACTTTCCAAACCTCAACAAAATCAACGACTATTATAGCCTAAACCTTAAACACCTCCTTGGGGGATATTGTGTGCACTCTACAGTGTTTGTGCTACTAAGGGGCAGATAGAATTTTTCAATGGGATGAATTTTTTGAACTCTCTCACCACTTTTTCATCCCATGGATAAATGTGGAAGCGATATCCTTCGACATCCGGAGGCTGGATAATTTTTCATTGGGAGCGATAAATTTTTGCGTCTCTAACCAGTCCTACGGGATGAAAATTTAATATTTATAGCGAAATTTTGACTATTTTCGGATGGGCCGATTTTTGCCATGACCGAGCGTCCATTCTGCTAGCCCAACCTTCTCACGGAAGAGGATCATATTATAGTGAGTTTTAACTTGTTTTTAAACTGTAGCTAGCTTCGTTTTCAACGATATTCAGTTATCCATGTGTCTAACTGTAGGTATTACTTATTTTCCATTAGTAAGGAGTGGTTGTGATGTAGTGTGCACGTGGTGCGTGTGTTCGGTCGTACTGTGTATGTATCACGTACATCCCCGACTTGTAGTTGCGTCAACCGTGAACTTGACCGTCGGTCATAGTATAGCTCAAACGGGTACATCGAGCTGAGAATAGATATCCAGACGAGGTTTATGTAATTGATCGGGGAACGCTAATATAGTGCGGTCTTCATAAAGTATGATCTGACCATAATACGCCTGTTGGACACAAATTTAATAACCCTTATCGTTTATGGAGTCCGCATGTGGTTTGGACAGGTCCAGTGTCTTGTTCTATAGGTGTGTTCCTGCTTGAGCAACGTAAGTGAGTACGTATATGCAATCCCGCTGAAACTCGCACGCGTACTCCGCATGTGGTTTTGAAATTGTAACGAAATGGTGTAATTCGAGTACCTGTCCCTCACGCAGTAATCAGAGATAATTGACTTCAGCCAATATTTATACCAATGTGAGACGTTACATTTATATTTTGGTTTGTACGATTTGAAAGACTTCCAAGGTGCATACGTGTGTGTGTGTGTGTGTGTGTGTGTGTGTGTGTGTGTGTGTGTGTGTGTGTGTGTGTGTGTGTATGCCTGTAGTGTGTGTGTGTATGGACATGCATGTCATGTGTGTGTGTGTGTGTGTGTGTGTGTGTGTGCGTGTGTGTGTGTGTGTGTGCATGTGTGCCTGTAGTGTGTGTATGTGTGTATGGACATGTATGTCGTGTGTGTGTGTATGTGTGTGTTTAATAAGTGATAACTGGATTGGCACCCGAAATGCATGCATGCCTGCTTATAACCAAACCGAATGTCTCGTTTTCAGTTATAAAATGACTTGCTTCATTTTCAACAGACACACAATAAACGCATAAGATTGTTACAAAAATTTGTTAAAATGGTGCTACATGTGCATATAAAATTGTATACCAGGTTGTTCTTTGGGCCAATACACTTCTAAGATTAAAATGCTTGTTTGCACACAACAATAAGAGATGACATATAAGAAATGATGTTTGTTTGAGAGATAAGTTATCCCCTGAACGCGAGATCCACTTCTTCTATGTCTCCAGATTTCTTCGCAACAGAGATGTTTATGATTGACTTGCCTCCAGAGTAACTGACAGCGAAGCAATTTCCTTTGCCTTGAAGTGTACTTTCTTGCGTGTTAGTGCAGCTGGTTGAGCTACAGGTCCTTGTTCTATATGTGAGACCACTGGTGAAGACTCGTCCCTCCCTCGGATCAAGACACACATACAGTCCATCAAGTAAAGGATCAGCTCTGTACTTCACATCTGCACCAATTTTCCCATCTACGAATGTACAAATAATACATCATAATATACATTGCCACTTAGGGTACAATAGCACCATTACGAAGTTATATACGTGTCGTATTGTACAATGAAAAGTTTTCTTGTAAGATTGGTCTGTTATGTAGTGCAAGCTGTCTTCACCAATAAGAGACTACCATCTACTCCGAGGTAATTGCCCTCACCCACAAGTGGTTTTAAGTGGAAAAGCATTGGGCTCTCTCACATGTCTATCACATGTCTAACACATGTCTAACGCATGCCTATCACATGTCTACCACATGTCTATCACATGTCTAACACGTCTATTCCATGTCTAACACATGTCTAACACATGTCTATCACATGCTTTGCCAACTGTCAACTTCAAGTTTAATTTCTGTCAATACTCACGCGAAGTGATGCTGAATCTCTCGTAACCTTCAGCTCCTGTTTGTATTTCTGTCACAATTAGAAGATATCGTCCAACGGGAAGTCCATCACTTGTTTTGATATTGCGTGTTGTCATATCTGTAGAAATAAGCATTCGTGAATCAATTGAATAAAATGCTACATGACACGCGGCAGTAATTATGTAATATTCTATTTGACATTGGAAATGCATGTGATGACCTGAAACGTACCATTTGATCCAGCAATCCCAGCTTCCTCTAATTGAATAAAACAGAGAATAATCATCAATTTATTACAGTGTTGGCGTACATCCCTACTTACAGTGTGTATATATTGTACACTTGCATGTATGTGCGTAATATTGTGTATACATATGTACATCATATTAGCTAATGTTTCCATGGATTTTCCTGTTTTGAAGACACCTGTGTTGCACAGATCCAATCAACTAATGCGTGATCTAATTGGAATCATGTGTTTAGTAAAACACCATGAAATGACTGTTTAGTCTGGAGACACAATTAAGGTTAATTGATTGATGTCAATTATCACTCAATCCTGGATATTGACAGTTACCATTAACAGCCTTTGAAGGCAGCAATCATGGAAACATTAGTAAAAAAAAACCCAGTACTTGAGGTATACACAATCATTAACTTATGTCGTATGAACATATGTATGTGCAAATGTGATGTGTGTATTCATGTATGTGCATGTACATATACCTGTGTACTGGTAACAATTACACTGTACATCCACGCATGCTGTAAGCACGTCCTCAACAACTCACCATGTATTATGCTGTGTGTTCTCTCCTCCTCAATCCTATATCTGTACAGACGATTCTGATAGGTTTCTATTGTAACCTCAAGCACATCCTCCTGTCCACCGCAGCTATTCATCTCTGTAAGTATTAGAAAATGGCAATCAGCAATAGAGAAAATTCAAATCTATAAAGATGTTGAGTAAACGTACGTATTTCAAATCCGCAAACTGTAGAAAAAGAGAAAACAATGTTGTCACATAGATATTCACGTTTTGCTACTTCTCTGTGTTTAATCTTCACCTGTTACTTTGAAGTCCTCAGATTCAGTGTAATAGTCATTCACACCAGCATCAAGGTCTTGTACTGTCACTGTGTAGTCACCAGGCTCTAGTTTGAGGTTGACTTGACCTCTGCCATTACTAACTGGGAAACTGGCACTTCCAGAACCAGGGACTGTGGCCTCTGCAGAGAGCATGGAAGTGGGAGAGACCGTTTTAGATGCATGAGGTGATATAGGACCACTCATGCTTGCCACATACCTCTCACTGTCTTCCCTCCTTTACTGATGATGTACTTGTACGACCTGTCAGTGTGTACATTCCAGAAAATCTCTGAATTTGGAGTTCTCTGTACGCATGTGGTCTTTGTATCTAGTGCAACACACAATCAAATATTTCATTCAAAGATGTGAGTACGTATTTGTTACGTAAGTCAAAAAATTCTCTTACCGATAAGCAATGCCTCAATACTCTTGCAGCCTGTATATGTAGACAAAAGTGCAAATGCAGTAATTGTGTGAGGTTAGGTCATTTCTGTGTGGTGATGTCAATTTGTTTTCCCAATGGCAATAGCAGTGAATGCATTCTAGCATGAAGAAGGAGTGTGTATGTACTGCATTGCATGTGTTCATGAGTTACATGTGGGTATTGGAATGCAAGTGACTGACATCATGTGCAAACCTATGAAGGTGTTTGAATGTGTTCCAGCCACTATCGCTCACACACACACGCACACACACACACACACACACACACACACACACTTTGCAGAGTGACTATATTGTGTATATGTCGTGTAGCTACGTATATTACTCTCATACAAGTATGCTGTGTATATATTGGTTTCACATAGTTGCTTCAATTTGTCATGTACATATGTACCAACAGACATAAGTATGTATGTACCTTTCTGTATGTTGAATTTTTTTGTCTCGTTGTACTTCTTGTCAGAGACGATATCAGTGACTGTGATGGTGTAGGTTCCCGTGGGGAGGGTGGAGGGGATGGTCAGTCTACCGATTGACCCTGTCACCCGGAATCCCATGCCTTCGTTCGTTTTGCTGGAGACTGTCCCCTCTATTGACAGAATCGCAGTTAATTGTATGCGCATACATACGTAGATACCTAGTCAATGGAATAAAGCAGGAATCTAACCTTTTCCATTTCCATAGGAATCTCTTATGTTGAAGTGGTATCTGCGATGTAATGACACCTTCCAACCCACTATAACTCCATTGAGATCTCCATGTGTAGTGCAATTGGCAACAGCTGTAGAGGACAAATGTGCAGAGAATGTCATTGCAATTGTATTCATTTCAATGTTGTCTCCACTCAAGCACATAATTTGCATCTATGTATGTACGTATGTATGTATATACAGTACTCACAAGCACAGACAAACATGTACACACATGTACATACACCCCCACAGCCAAATACACACCTGCTCACACATGCACACAGCCACACCCACCCACACACATGCCACACACACACACACACACACACACACACACACACACACACACACACACACACACACACACACATTTGAATCACTCATGTACCTAGTTCAAGGGGTATAACTGGTTCCAAGTCTGGGCACTTGTCATTGGCCACACACAACCCAGAGGTTTTGTTCACTCTAAACCCATCGCTACAGTAGCACCCAGGTCCACTGTGGTATCCGGCTTTAGAACAAGTGTTATTCCTGCTGCATTCCTTGAACACCAGGCCCGTATTCTTCTTGAGAGAGTTAGATCCAGGAAGGAAGACTTCTTTACATGGCTCTTTATTCACCAAGAGGTTGCCAACTAGAGGGAAGTATTAACAGTAGTGTCAGCAATATGACTTATAAGGTTGTTCATAAGCTGCTAAGGTACTTGTGAATGTTGGTGTTGCAGCTGAATTGCAAGCCTGTACGCAGTTGGTTACAATCTTCATGCTTGTGTACTTGGATTGCCCCTTCTGGCAAGACTGTTTTGTAGCATTGAAGTAGCAGTACCTTCCTGATTCACCTGATGTGAGAGAGATAATATTATGCATAATTGTTGAGCTGAGATTGAGTGTACAGAGTGAGATTAAATTAAGTATAGAGTAGTTGGAAATAGTGTGTCTGTCTACAGGTTTAAATCAACTGATATGTGGAATACAGTGTTTCTTTCTGTAGCTGATTTTGTTAAGTTGTTATGTGAATATTCGCAGTACCTACCACTACTTAGTGCACAAATACATACGTATGTATCACATTTATATTGTGAACAGTTGTATATTTCGGCAATACTGTTCTCCCACACACTCACAGCGACTCCATGAAATCCTTTGGAATTCTTCACTTTCAGCTGTTTCTCCCATCAATTCCACTTTGCTACAAGTGGGACTCTCGTTACTCCAGGAAACTTCTATCCTCCAAATGTTGTCCGAAACAGAGTAGTAGGCTCGAATGCCTGAGATTGGCATGTGGCATGCTTTTCCCGCTTGAGTCGTTGAGACAGAAATCAGTAACACTGCATTTGAAAGAGTTAAGATTTGTGTAAATCTCGTCATTTGTGTGTAGTATGCACTTTAATATTGTACATTATGTCAACTATGATCTTGTAATTTACGATGAAATCACTAATTTGATAGTTTGTACACACGGAGAAAGTAAATACAGTAATCTCCAAGAGCTAAATTCACTCACCAACAGCTAAGACAGCTAGAATATTCATCTTTGAAAAATGAGACCTAATTCCAGGGGTTTCACTTGATATGATTTCTCAACTCAGTCTGGTTTTCTGGTTTTGCAGAAACGTTGATGCTCTCAGCTGCAGAGTGCAGTCCTTTTATACCAAATCTCAACAGCTGGAACTAATTGATACTCCCACATCTGGTGATGTCACCATTCCAGGAGGGACTACGTCATTGGGTGAAATATTCCAGGAATTCCATTAACTGACAGTGTAGGGGACATGTTGGAACCATAAAAGTTCTCAACCACATGTTACTATGGCTACATGTGGTGTTGTTTTTGGGGATTTTGTTAAAGAATATATTCAAAGTTGAGAAATTCCCTTAGAAGCTCTGGATAATAATAATAACTAGGTGTGCACTTTGTGCAGAACCTCGCTATGGAAGAAAAGTAGATCTAGTCTACGTAGACGTACATAAACAATTGTATTATAAGATTAGGTAACTTTTGAAAGAAAAAAAAAAACCAAAAAACCTTCCATGGCATGCGCATGCCCACATGCCATGACGTCATATAATATTTGCAAATGGCTGACAAGATGGACGCCATCATGGCCGGCCAATTCTAGGTCCCGAACTACGTAACGACATACCCCACTTGCGCCGAAAGGAAACTCGAAAATCGTTATTCAGAATTTTTAGATAACTTACTAGTTCGTGTTTTAAGAGGTCTGCCGATTACATAGCGAGGAGAGTGCAACCGTGAAGGAAAGAAATGTGAGTTGCCTTCTCTTACGCATTGCGCAAACTCTGGTTTGTCTGTACGAACGTTCTTTACATGATTCTGTAGCATGCCGATGCCCGCTCACGTCAGCATTGACCAATATCGATTTTCGTTCACAAGCACTTTGAAACTCTCGGCGAAAGAAAGTACAAATGGGACAAAATCGAGACTTTGTAACCCGGAAATTAATCAAATGAGTGGGCGCCAACTCTGGACAGCCCTGTGCGACGGAAACAGATAACCTCGCGGTATAAACCGCTCGGTGATTATACTACTGTGATGTGTTTGATAGCTTTATTGATGCTTTCAACCTCGTGTGTATGTATGTATTGTATCTCGGTTGAGGGGTTGGTCAAAGGAAAAACTGTGCATACATAAGCCATGTGACACAGGTCAGTGATACAGCACAGGTCACCAGACAGGTTTCATTATTAGGATCAATTGTGTGAGAACAAGGCAGGAAATCAGTAAACACATATCTGTTGCATATAAACTGTTATTGAGCTATGCGCATGTTTACAGTATAAATTGTCAATTGTGATATATTCCAAGAATGCACATACGTATGTAGCCTATGTTTAGGTGACATATGTTCAACCCATGGAATTTGTCCACTGTACATACCATAGCTTTGTACGTTTTCTATCACTTACGAGAGTTTTCTTCTCACAATAGTCATGTTGAGAAGTATAATTCAAACATTTTTATTAATGATGAGTCTATAGGTATGTATACTTTGAGTGTATGTAGTGCAATTGAGAAATTGTATTTGTCACCATTATTGAAGGGTACAGTGTTTCCCCCAGAAAAAAAATAAAGGGGGGAGGGGGGGAGGGTCACTATGAATGTTTTGATGTATAATTATCAATACTGCTTTAACACTTAACACAATAATATTATAAATCTTTATTCTAACAAAAAATTGTTGTCACAGAACAGAGAATAAAGGGGGGGAGCGCCCTGGTACCCCCCTTTGGGGGAAACCCCGAGTGTATATTTTTTACCTCTGAGTGTGAAGACTTCATTGAACCTAGTGTCCTCTGCAGAGGTTCTTTTGTGCCTGAAACAGACACACAAGTAATTCGTGGGCGTAGGGGGCAACCCCATGAGTTTTCCCCATGAGTTTTTTTTAACTTGAATTACTTGTTTCCGTAATCTTCACCGATGGGTTACAACCCGTGGTATCCTCATGATAGCCAACGTGATCGCAAAAAGGATGTTGAGGTTGACCTTTATGTTATGTGTACGTATTCTGCAATACCTCTAGCTCAACCTTGTAGCAGAGTGGTAATAATTACTTCAAACCTGTTCAATGAACCAAGTTGACAAGAATTGTCAAATTGATATTATGGATGTGTTTGTGCACACAATGCAGGAGAAGCCACATGTAGGCGTGTCAATTCAATCCACAACACGCACGCACATGTGTGTACACACTCAGACACACACACAGACACATGACCAGACACTCAGACGTACACACACACACACACATGCATGCACCCATACACACACTTAGACATATGCATACACACGTGCACACACATACACACACACACACACACACACACACACACACACACACACTAATATACATACGTATGTACACACACATGCACACATGCACACACACACACGCGCGTACTACACATGCACACACACACAAACACATGCACAGAAAGAGAGAGAGGTTGCTACGTAGTGATCCCATGTACGTATGTATTTGTGCATACATAAGTACAGGCCTACATGCGTATACGCATGCCTATCGCTTTGTCTATAAACGTCTGCATTGTACTAATAGCCCTATAAGAAAGTTTCCAGTGTAAATAACAGGTTCACATTGGTAGACATACAAATGTATGAGAGCTATAGGTGGATGTACAGGGAGCTCTATACATAGAGTTCCTCTTCAGAGAGTCTGTGAACAGGTAGTCTGCCTAGATAACTGTTGAGCATGTCTTGATACACTATGCACAACTGACTGACGTGTTTTTAGGTACGTATGTATGTAGTGAGCATTATGTATAGTATTTTATGTACGTACATATGTATGGACATACAAGTATGACTGTTGTATGTTTGTTTTGATATTTTATCAACTACTGCAATGTTACCATGGATGTTGCCATTTGAAGTGAACCGTATTGCTTTGATCCAATCAACTACCATGTAATATTAACTGGAACTGTGTTTTTATTGAGACACCATGTAATAACTGTTGAGTCAGGAGACAAGTCAGGTTAATTGATTGATCGATGTCAATTAGCATCCATACAATCACTGACATCCAGGGGTTTATCTATTACTTGTTATGTGATTTGTGTACTTTCAATTGATGACAATGAGTGGAAAACATGATTTATTCCTCAATATTGAACCTTGCTTCATTTGTATGTACGTATAATATGTACATGTGCGAATCAGTCCTTACTACAGTCATAAGAGACGTAAAGATCCAGAGTTAAACAACTTGTAGTGGAATGTGGCTAATAGGTACAATCTGGAGGTGTTTCAAAGGGCTTGTCTTCCTGAGGTCGTCCTTATGGCTCGTCATGCTTGATTGCCATGTGATCTCGATGCTGGAATGTTTGATTCCAGATCACCAGCGGCTTCCTTGGTGCATCAGTTGTCTAGCTGACGTGGAATACAGCTGTCATTGTATCCTAAGAAACAAGTAATTTCTCAATGGAATGCTATGGTCATAACCTCACGGCATTGCAAGGTTTGCCCTAGACGGGTTGACTAGCTCCCGCTTCAGAGCAACCTTATGAATGTATGAATGCCAGATTCAACTAATTTCATGTTTCGAGTACAATTGACCAGCGTGATTAATGAACCGTAATGAAGTATTTTGCCAATTTCTCCTCACTGTATGGATGGCATGTCACACTTTGCGATCATCACTGAGGTAATAGTGTGAACGACATGGCCTGCTCCAGTTCTCTCACATGTAACGCAATGATGTGACCATCCTGTGCTGTGCTTACATGACCAGAAAGCAATGTAAATGCGTGTATGTGGTTCACAAGCACCTTATTTGGAAGTTTCGTAGTGGCACACTGGTGTATTACAAGTCACGGTGTACCGGTGTGCCATGATGCAAACTTCCAAATAAAGTGCATATGAACCACATACAAGCCTTTTACATTGCTGTGCCAGCTGTGTATTGCAAGTTACGTTGTGCGGATGATTGGGTAAATATATGTTGGTATCAGTCCAGATATTATGAGAGTATTGGTTTGTTACTGCTAACAGTAGTTTAGTATCTTTTCTGTTGAGTGGTTGGTTTGGGCGGTCTCACACCCCCTATTACATACGTATGTCCACATCTATTAGAATCTTGGGTTTTCTATGATTACAATGTACGTACTAATCACATAAATTACGGCTATTGACCATGAAATGCTTATCAATCATCAATGCATTCTTGAGCAATGGAACACTAGTATTAGATCAGGCGTAGATATCCACCTTTAGGTGTTCCTAAGTACCAGTTGTGTGATATTGATATGTTCCCTTGCTAATTAAAGCCATGGACGGTCATTCCACTCACTACACAATCCGTCTAAATAGACCACAGGATGTAATGTATGTAGAGCCTTCATTATGGACACCAACACCTGCAAATTGTTGTGACCACATGTTCTTACATAGTGACACACTGCTGTATTGCAAGTGGTGTTGTATCAATCATTGGATTAGTATGCATAAGTGGGTAATAGTGTCAATATTGTAAGAGTATCGATGGGTATGAAGACGACCCACTGGTTTGAAATACCCTGATAAAGACCCATACTCTTCACCAGACTGTGTTTCTTAATACTCCCGAATCCAAACCGATTTTTCCAACACGTCCAGCTTACAGTGTGCGACCATTGAACTTTTTCTGATTTTGGGTAATTCCGTTTCATTAAGCACAATTGTTAGAATCGTTCTCTGAGTTTGCAATGTAATTAGAACCTGGCTAGTACAAATTTGAAATTGGAAAGATAGGTAGGTCTTATTATTGGAAATTTAAGCAGCACTATTGGTAGACACCTAGAAGAAGCTTCCTATGTAATGACTGGAAATTTCTCCTAATTGAGCTTCTATTGGAAAACCACTTCCTCTATACTAGGCACTGTGCAATTGTGTGCCATAAGTGATGACCAGATGTGATACCAAATGGGATAAGAAGCCCATATATGAATGTACGTAGGTGTATGTGCTATGAGAGCACTGCGGTCTTGTATTGGGTTACATGTCATACTGAGCTTCCTTTAATCATAATCCTAACAAACCTACCCTGCTTCCATCCCTGTAGGTGTCCATTACGTGGTGGTTGCTAAGCACAGGATGAAGTGTGGGTCAACACAGTGAGTGGTTGCATTTGAAAAATGACTGTGGCTTCACTACCATATTTGGTACCTGCAGCTGTACAAACTCAGGGCTAAAATGTAGATTCTAAGAACACTAATTGTGAGTGATTAATGACCTTTGTCGATGTGTTATGTCGTTAACACCTTTGAACGTGCTCACCAATAATTTTTATTGTTGATAGAGTTTTTGAAATATCAGAGTAATCCCTTCCTCGAATACCTGGAATTCCACCAATTCCTCAGTACTTGGTTGACCACATGTGGCCATATGTTGACGTACTGTGCATGCTCGTCATTGTGTGCCCACATACATATGTATCTATCCCCTATGTGACACTTTCTTTCTACTTATAAGCTTATTTGGCAATGTTATTGTATAATTGCGTTGCAAAGGGTACACATGTTGGTATGTGTTTACACTAGTAGGTGATAGCAGTTTAGAATATTTCAGATTACTTTCCCACATACCCGCTTGAGGAGTTTTCGCCTGGGTGGTGATGTACGTATGTACGTATGTACGTACATCACAGCTGATCACCGCTGGCTATCACCTTTGCGGTTGCTCAGCAACAGCCTCTTGTATTCTGCTTGAACAGTTTTTACCATTACTGTGGTCGGTGTTGTGTGGAGCGATACCATAATTGTACCAAATTTCCATGCTTCAACAGTGAAGGTTGCAATTTCGAAAAATTCAATACTTGAATCAACGTTCCACGTTATATACTTCAAGCATGGAAAATTTCCAAATTCCTAGAATGGAAAGTGTGGAAATTGTATCCCTCGACAATTGAGTGCTATGCAATGTACGTAGTTCTGGGTATGGTGGATTTGATGTGTATAACTCACTTGTGGACATTTGTAAACTATACTGAGTCTACACTCCACACACACTGAGTCTACACTCCATACACACTGAGTCTACACTCCACACACACTGAGTCTACACTCCACACACACTGAGTCTACACTCCACACACAGTGAGTATACACTCCACTCACTGTGTCCTACACTCCACTCACACTGCATCTTACACTCCACTCGCTCTGAGTCTACACTCCACTCACACTGAGTCTACACTCCACTCACGCTGTGTCTACACTCCACACACAGTGAGTATACACTCCACTCACTGTGTCCTACACTCCACTCACACTGCATCTTACACTCCACTCACACTGAGTCTACACTCCACTCACACTGTGTCTACACTCCACACACAGTGAGTATACACTCCACTCACTGTGTCCTACACTCCACTCACACTGCATCTTACACTCCACTCGCTCTGAGTCTACACTCCACTCACACTGAGTCTACATTCCACTCACACTGTGTCTACACACCACTCACAGTGAGTCTACACTCCACTTACACCGAGTCTACACTCCACTTACACTCTATTGCTCTCATACTTCTATTTCTATGATCAGAGCTAACACAGCAACCTGTATGGCTCACACTGTATCTCAATATGCACCTTCTCACAGATATTTGTAATTCTTAGTAGTGCATGCGTCATAGGTCACATGCATTCATGTATGTATGTACGCATAATGTGTGTATGTGCGTGCATGCTTGAAGTAATACATAATGTCCTGTATGTATGCACATACAGTATATGCACAATTTTCTTGTGTGTGCACGTGATACCTATAGAATATGATACAGTGCATAATTTATGTACGGTATGTATGCATTTATGTATATAATACATGTATTTTATATTCTTTCACCTTTAGGAGAGACACAGGGAATGGATCCTTTACGTGGGATACAGAGGGCAAAGCCTGAGGTGTTCCTTAAGGGTTTCATTTCCTGTGTTTCCTTCCCAAAGGTGATATAAACGACATGTATCCTGATAGCCACTTACTGACCTTTTAATAGCTAATTGACTGATTAATTATCACATCTGGAGATCTCAAGGATCCCATGTCAGTCTATTGGATGTTGCTGCCAATCAGGATACATGTGTGTATACAGTGGGACACCTTGGGTCAGTCTTTTCGTACCCTGGTTATAGGGGTGTCTTTATTTCAATAACATGTACTTTGGATTGAAATTAGTGGACATAATGAACTACAAATGGTAGGCATGATGCAGGAGCGTAACTCGGCGGCCATAATATTGGGTGGCAAAAGACACGTTGCGTATAGGGAGCAATAAGAAATTTGTCTAGTTGTAAGAATTCTAGACACTTCGAGTTCTAGACACTTTGTCGAAGTCAAATTTCTCAGAGACATGAGCTAATACGGTACAATCCAAATCGTCTGCGTAACAAATACTTCCTAATGATCACATTTTGACCTCAAAATCCCCTGAACGTATAGATTGTTAGGACCACAGCTATTGATGGCCAACCTAGAGAAAATCTTACAGCCTCAGAAACTTTGATTTGTCCGCTTTATTGTGTATAATTAATGCTGATTTGTATACACTGGTTCATATTTTCCTGTTCGTTTTATGGAATAATGAAAGTCCGTTTTTCAGGGGGCATTTTACATACATTACAATACGGAAAAAGTTGGTTCCAAGATTATGTGTCTGTTTTAGCGCAGTGCCCGTATTTCAGGGGGCCGGATTATAGGGGTCCCACTGTATTATATATACAGTAGAACCTCATTTAGACAAGCACCTTCAAAACAAATTTCTGCTTAACACAAACCAATTTTTGAGCATTATTTGGTTTGCTGTAGTAGTGTACACGTGATAGTGAATGCTGATGAAAAGAACATCTGATAGCAAGAACTGATTTTGTGGGTCCCTTAAAGTTTGTCTTGATGCGTTTCTACTGCATGATATTGTGATGTAAAGTTATGGACATATAAATGTACGTACATCATGCATCTGTGCGTGATGTACCTTCATATGCACATAAATATTTTCTTGTCTGCATTTGTATCCGTTAGGGGTGGATTTCTGTGGTAGAGGGGACCACAGGAAGCCCCCTAAACCTTGGCTATTGACCCCACAACCCTACGAGGTACGCCTTGCATCAAACTTGGCAACATTGCCCTACAACTGTAGGTTACCAGACCTAGAAAAAATGTGAAATCAATTGTGTGTGTTGAAGCCCTGTACTATGTATGGGTTGACATCCTTTGTTAGGTATTTGTCAAGGTGCCTTCATAAGTCATCTGTAGCAATCGTTTTTTAGGAAATGCTTCTAGTGTTTTACAGTCATTCGCATCTTGCATGACAGCAGCTGGTGCGGGTTGTAGCATAAAGACGCAACATTCCGTTGCCATGGTTAACCTACTGCATGTGTCAACTTGAATGTAGCTTGGCATTTATAACTGTAGCGGAAAGTAATTACATAATATGTATTTTGGATGGATATGTGATCTCATAGTTTAGAATGTGTTATCTAATGGTCAAATGTGTGTGATCTTATAGTTAGTATTTACATCAATAGTGGATTATTCAACTTCTAATGTGCATGTAGTGTCCTCGATACATTGATACACATCACAGATTCGTACTCGATATTTCTTCCTGTTAAGCATGACGTTTGTAATAGTTATATTCTGTTTAGGTGTGCTGCAGCAGATATAAAGTGCTAATTGGTTACCAAGGGTGAAGCCTGAGGTAATCTGTTAGCACTTTATCTGCTGCAGCACACCTAGGCAGGATATAACTAACTTGTATCTTGGGTTGGTGAATGATAGACACTTTATACAGCAAATATACAGATCTCTCAATACAACATAATATATGCAATAGAAATGTGTTTACTAATTCCCTGCCTTGTTCTCACGGAAATAATCCTAGCAATGAAACCTGTCTGGTGACCTGTGCTGGATCACTGACCTGTTTTACATGGCTTATGTACGCACAGTTAATCCTTTGATCTATCCCTCAACCAGGATACAAGTACATGTGCATTAATGGTACCTGTTTAACCATTTGTGATGTGAAGTATCCATTTGAGTCAAGCATGTCTACATTTTACCAGAAGATCATTTTTTCTTATATACTTTACGTTACATTCACCACTTACCGCTATTCCTTCAGTCGGCCATTTGCAAGCAACACATCCTTTCAATTTACATTCTGAAATTGTGAATACTAGCATTGTAGCTCACGATCTGGTCTCCTAGCTGTATGTGGGAGGTCTAAATTTGAACTTTTTTTCTGATTTATGTCATATTGGTGCCGGGAATTGCATGCATAGTTGTATTCTTGGTATTATTATTGCATGAGAATTGGCGGTTTAATTGATTAGGACGGCTGAATATAATTAAGTGGGTGTAAATACGTATGTACCCGAAATGTGCATGAAAATAGCACAGATGTGTACAAACTTGTGTACAGATTTGTATCCAATGGTGTAATTTGAAATTGTAGGCAACCATGTACGTACAACCTTGCTCACATGCAGGCTAACACAATTTAGTACGGGCTATAGACTATACTCTTGTCACAACCTTGTCACAACTTTGTCACCGCCTTGTACCAGAGGGTGACAAAGTTGTGACACGTTTGCTGTTTTACGTGGGAAGCCACTCAAAATTTCATAAAACAAACAGTCACCCAATATGCGTACTTGATTTGAGTGGTAACATTGCTTTTCACGTTTCAGGCAACCTCAAGATTCACAGTCCAAACCATTGAGATATTGTTGCAGGTGATGAGGTAAGGGCAGCTTTCTGTTGCATGTTCTCATTTAATAGCTTCCTGTAATTAATTGATTTGCTTGTATTACTGACGATAATGAGATTCAGCGTGACACTGGATGACATCTTCCAATATTGCATATGTGTACGTGTGTACACCCCCTTAGAGTTTTTTCCTACCTCTCTTCAAAAGATCTGCAGTTACTATAACAATGATACGTCCGTGTTTCCCCTCGTGAGCCTCCCTAGATTCCCACAACCATGGTTTCTTCTGTCACACACTTTCTGGAAGGAACCCTTCCAATACGCATGCTTTGGAAAGAGATAAGGACTATTTTCGAGTGTTTTGCTTCTTTGGAATGTAGAAAATAATCCAAACAAGTTGTTATCGCTCTATCCCCATACCAGGAGTGTCATACCTGCATGGTATGTAGTTTCAGTGTGTGTTGGAGTATGGAGGTCACCTCTACTATATAGGTCTTCCCCTTTGAGACATAAACTCTTCTTATATCAGCTATAGTAAGTGTCATGCATACAATTGTTTATACATTGGGAACCTCAATAATCCTACCCATCCTATGACAAGAAAAGTACTTTCCAAGAAAAAAATTGTTATCATTTTCAAAAAGATTGTAATTTTTATGGCTTGTCCTTCAAGCACTGTATACTGATTCTATATGTACGTATGTGCTATAAGTACACAGTGTTTACATCAAAGTTATATTGGAGATTTGAGTTGACCTGTAAAATCATTGCCTTTGAAAATGTACCGATACGTGTCATCTGTTGTCTTTTTTAAACTGATCAACTTCAGGTACACATCCATCATGTTAGCCTGTACATATGTACATACGTCCTAAATGTCCGGACGTACGTATGACGTATGTACGACGGATGAGAGGTGCTTCAGAAGCCATCTTCCCTGTATGCTTTGTATGTTTTGTAAAAGTTCTGAAAAATGAGGTGGATACAAATAGGGTTACATGTCATGGGAGAACATTCATCTTGGTGCATGACCCTCAAACCTACACCAATGGTAGGGCTGCTTTGTATTGATCAAAAGGTGTCAGGTGTTAATGTTGACCTACACCTGCGTTTCAAGTACCAGAAGCTTTCCATTTGGTTGTTTTCTTTTCCGCACAAAGGTTCTTCTCGGAAGCCTTCTTCGCAGATTATTGTGTGTGTTTCTCCAATATGACCTGTGGGATGATGTATGTGTGTAGATACAAATTGAGTTACAATTCATGAACATCCTGTCAGTTTAGTATCAGGTTGTGAACCTACTCCGCTGTTAGGGCTGCATGCATTGTGCGCACTTGGTGATTAATTAAATATCATGGTTGCTAGGAGTTGCTTGGGGAAATGATTTTTATGGGGAATGGTTATGACTAGCCAACACAGCTTGAAGCCCTGCCACCATATAGGGATTGTATGTATGTGAAACATGTGAAAATTGTCTATAATTTAAATCATTTTTATTTGACAGAAATTGTTAAAAAGTCAAGGTTTCTCTGTATGTACGGAATACTGGAAGACCATTCATCTCTGTGTCAGTGTGAATGGTCTTCTTAAAAACCATCCTCAACGTACATGTACTGTGCATTTTGCAGAAATGATATTCACGTGACATGTTGCATTAGCACATTATTTTAAATCTTAGAATAGTGATGTACTGATGTACAGAATTTAACCTATGCATGTTCTGATTACTGGTCAATAGGGCTGCTGCGGGCCAATATTGTTAGCTGGTCCAACCTATAGCAAAAAACCACCTTCAATTAGCACCTAGCAACAACATAGGAGTTGTTGGATTTACTCCCATGAAAAGCCTAAAATACTGTATTGTATCACTATAACGAAATCGGAGTCCTAATTCGGTGACTTCAAAATAACCCATAATGAGCATTATTGTCTTCTCCATTCTCAAACCATAGTAAACTCAAAGGAAAGTGGCAACTGCCTGTGACAGTAAATTGAACATGTACGTTCTTGTTAAATTCACTACCAGTGGCAATAATAATTATTATCATGGACAATACCAGTATGACTGGCCAATAAGCCAATAGGCCGATGCCATCTTTATCAGAACCATTGGTGATCATTCATGACGGATGACATTGTATCAATCACCCCAGTGTTGTGTTGTTCATCCAAACAAAGCCATGCAATATTGGGAGGGTTTGCGAATTTTCAATTACATCATGGTTACAGGTTACTAGGTGCGGGAGGAGTTTTAGGATTTCGTGTGGACCTTTGCTGACCAACATAAAATAGTATTTTGCTGAGCTGGTTGTTAATTTCGTCATCGTTGCTAGGTTCTGATTGAAGGGTGTTTTTGTCATTGAGTAAATGGTTAGCCAAAACAGCTTGAAACCTTATTGCCATATATGGTATTTATACATCCACATCACCTGGAAATTCAAAGTTCGCTAATTGAATATACTTATTGAAACAATATTATCAATAAATGTACATACATACCGTATAGCGGGAAATTTTGTGGGACAAAATTTTGCAGATGGCTCCAAAAAAATGAAATTTTGCAGATAAAATTTTTGCGGATGTTGCATGGTCATAGTCATGGAATGGAACAACAAAAATGCCTTATTCGCGGATTTTATTTTCGCAGATGTTAGACCAACCACGAAATCCCTGAAAATTTTGTCCGGTGAAAATTTCTCGCTATACAGTATGTATGTATTATTGTACATACTTTGTGTTCAACACGAATCTCTCTTTGTCACTATGATTTCGTTGAATTCACTATGACACGTGGTGCTTTCTCTTGTATAATGACATATCACATGCGTATGTACTCTATTCTTCGTTGGAGGCCCTGTACGGTATTATGTTACAATATGGAATCCAGTTGCTACATCACAGATGACATATTTCATTTTCAGTACTTCATACATTTCCTATGTACACTACTTACTCGTGTTGGAATAATTAATTGATCAATTTTTACTTCAAATTCAATCATCATTAGTAGTGAAAGTGATCGAGTAATAGCAGGAAGTATACAGGAATCCCTCCCAACTTCAAACCTACAGCTTCCAGTTGATGAGTTAGCTTTGTACTTTGAGAGTGCCTGAATTATATTATCATTATTATATATATTATGAATAGTGACTGTCAAGACTCTCCACCAATTCTATCAGACAACTATGCAGTCTAATAAATGGTGATTTCTGGCTATGATCACTTGGGTACTTTCACCACTTTAATCGATTAATCAATCAGTTACTGTACAATGATAATTGATTTGAAAATTTCGATCAGCAGAATCACAACACTATTCCTTTCATTCAATCAATGAATAGTTTGATTTATGTATGTGTAGTCACGTACTGTCGGTACCAATACGAATTGAAACCTGTACTCTTTTGTGTGTGTGGCACACATCGACTGCACCGTGACCTAGGGCATATGACGTAACACCGTATCAGTTTGATTGAATTCTTGTAGGCTCTTTGCTGTTGTATCAAGTGTTGTACTCATGTCGAAATGCTAGCAATGGTAAATCAATTTGCAGCTAAATATTTTTCAAACAACTTGGTTTGTGTGTAATAGCTATGTATGTGATATCCCCAAATACATTTGTACATATTAGATATGAATTTTATTGCACATATACGTAGCTCTTTGCTTAGCATACAGTGGATTCGTGAATTATGCTCACACATATAGGGTTGATATGATGGAGGAATGTTGCTCTTTTGAGATTGTACGTATACTTGCATGTGTACATACACACCTGTACATGCTGTTTACACTTCAATACTGTGCACACTGTACATTCTGTACACTGTTGTTGGGAAAAGCCTTTCGGATTCAGGAGCGTTTAAAATACGGTCTGGTGAAGAGAGTTCTTCATCTGGATGTTTCAACCCTGTGGGTCGTCTTCAGCAGTCAGGGTGCCTTTGGAGTTACCCTCCTTACATAGGGTTTGGGCTTCCTGTCAAGACACTCCTGGTCTCGTTACTTCCGCTCCTTGGACAAACAAAGGGGGGTCCACAATCAGAAAGGATTTTCCCAACAACAGCTGGAAACGTCGCAGTCTGAAATCCCTATTCGATTCTGTACACTAGTGAACATACGTAAGACATCAAGAATGGCCATCCCCTGCACATGCTGCAATGAAATCATTGTCAGCTAGGTCCACTGACAATACTATCTTGCATATATATATGTGTAGCAGTGTATAATATGTACCGAATACGATACATCTCATTCAATATAGGTGCGCTGCACGGATAAGGTTTTCGAGAAACCGCTAAGGAATTTCCTCACTTTTTGAAAAGCCACTGTGACTCTAATAAGTGGTGTGAACATCCCATACTGTGAGATATTGTGTATGAATGTCCATACAATCTGTATGTATTTACCATATTATTATTCTGATCTGTAGTGAGAGACCATCTGTCTTTGAAGAACTTGTTTGTGTACATCAAAGATTGTATTCAGCATCCATCATTAACATGACTAAAGCTCGGCTGAAATCACAAAGCTCATAAAAGCCACTTATAATTGACGCAAGTACGTACTTTAATCTTAGTGCCCATCTTCAAACTGAAAGTATGGGTACTCCCATTACTTTCAAATGATCATTGCACCACGTTCTCAGTTAGTGGACATGGGTCAGGGCAGGTTCATATTTGTGGTTGACAGTAAAGTTCACTCACTCTGAATATAACTCCAACCGATATTTCTTTAGTTTGTGCTACATCTTAACGCATCAAGCGGATGTCATATGTTTGGGTGTGATGTACTTTGTGGCTTAATATTGACCTTAAAATAAATGCACCATATCTATCAATCCTCTTTTCAAAGTAAACAGTTGGACTTATCATGCTGCTAATACACGGCTAACACATGTACTTACGTATGTATGTACAGTATGCAGTGTAGTGTGTGTGTGTGTGTGTGTGTGTGTTTGCATAATACAGTATTGTGCATAATTTGGAGTAGTTATATAGTATGGTGTGGATTATTACCAAAATACGATATTATCAACACCACAATCATGTGTAACACATACCCACGATGGATAGTGTGTGTGTGTGTGTGCGTGTGTGCGTGCGTACGTGCATACCTGTGTGTACATATATGCACGGGGCGCATAATATCGCATTTATCAGTAAAACCAACATATTAGTTTGGTAGTAAAGATATTAGAAGAATCTCAGTCTTGATGAATGAACATTGCACAGTCTGTAATCACTGGGGAACAATGCATGACATGTACTAGGCAGACGATTTTGAGGTAGTGACACCATTTCAAGAATCACCAAGACTAATTAGGCAACAACGATAGCAATGTTGTTGCTGCAGTTCAGACGTCAGGCTGGTATTTGATGCACTGTCCTGAGCAGATAAGCAGAAATAACTATCCACTAACCTCCACTATCACTGTACAGTTGCTATTGGAATTGTGGGTTGTCTGCCCATTTGTAGCCATATGACTGTACCTTCATTACTGTGTGCAGTGTAGATAGGTTGGGCAGTCAGATCACTTTCGCTGTTTAATGTGTCAATTTTCAAGCTTACAAATGTCTTCAATAGAAGACACCCATATGTGTTCTATGAACTCCACCTATATACTTCTATACTCAAATGTTTGATGAATCAAGCATGCCTGAATCAGTATATTATGTATTTGATCCATGCCTGGTTTACTTCTAGCTATTATGCAATGTATTTATTGTATGGTCCATGTGATAAAATATAACCAAAATGGTTCCTGGATTCTATTTTTGTTGTTACTGAGAGGCTTACGGGTATTACATTTCATAATTATGTAACTGCCAATGGAGTGTTTTCAATTTATGACGTCATCAATCTGGTGACGTATTCTATTTGTTTCTATAGACTACTAATTTTATGGCTATGTATTCTGGGTGACGTACGTATTTGAGTCTTACGTAACCTATACGAAGTTCAATTAATATTTGCTAGGATTTGGGATTAATAGTTCTTGTCAGTTAGGATGTGCATCACCACTGAGACTGCCAGGTACGATGATTCTATGCAACCACACAAGTGCAGCGTATGTGGTTTAATCACAGTGCATAGCTGGACACAATGTCTACAAGTGTCAGGCTCTGATACCTAGTAAGTGTTCAGCCCACACTGAAGCTCCATTGTGTTGGCATTCCAGATCAACTTGGAATGTTGCTATGTGATTTCTCTGTCACCATAATTGTCTCCTCAATGCCTGTGCTTCCTGGCTTTGTCTCCAGCAGTGTGTGTCCTTCCTTCATGTGGATGTGTTTTGATTGTACTTGAGTGATTGCTTTTGTCTACTGTCTATGTGCACACATGTATGTGCACTTGTATTCCTACACGCACAAGCACATGCGCACGCACACACACACACACACACACACACACACACACACACAAGTGCACACACATGCATTCGCACATACATGCACTCGTACATGCACTCGTACATACACAAATGCACACACACACACACACACACACACACACACACACACACACACACACACACACACACACACACACACACACACACACACACACACACACACACACACACACACACACACACACACACACACACACACACACACACACACACACACACACACACACACACACACACACACACACACACACACACACACACACACATGCACTCGTACATGCACTCGTACATACACAAATGCACACACTCTCACACACACAATGTTTAATGGGTGAATGTTAGTCTCAGTATGTTTGGACTGTACTTACATTTTCAGGTTGTATTAATGTTATATAATATATATGACAATCAAATTAGATATCGATTGTAATAATTATATGTGAAACCATGTAAAACGGTATGTACTGTGTCCATGTGTTATTGCGAGCAAAGCGCATAGAGTTTCTTACAGCTTTACTGCTTCTCAAATGCTTCCAATGGGCCTGCAGAACGTTGGAAATGAATTCACCAGCAACTCCTCGTTGCATAATATTTATAATTTAGTTGCAATATTGTACGGGAATTAAGGGTTGCTTGAACATTGTTACATGTAACATTCAAATTAATTTATGAGTGGCTACTAGCTTTAATGGTGGATGCAAATATGTATGTGCATACGTACTTTTGTGCATCAGTGTGAATGCGTGCGCGTGTGATATTCAATACTAATTGAATTGAAGTGTCTGTAGTGGAATGTGAAAGTGCATTGCATGCATGCATTCAATCTCAGAGAACACATGCAACACATTCCACACATTTGTGTCTACGCGACAGTGATACTAATGAAGGCCTGAACCTGATCATATTAGGTTCACGACAACTTTGCAAATTCCTCCAGGCAGACTAGCTCCTAAAAATCAAATCTATAAATAGATGATGGGATGCACCTCTATTTTAGTACTGTGAAATGTTCTGTGAACGACATTTTCCAAATACTCAAGATTTATGATTTTTACAAGTACGTAATTTGGTATCCGACAGAGGGCTCACTTTCCTTGTTGCTTACGTCCATTCTGCAAAGTATGATTCCTGAGGAGACAGGAATATTGTTGAGGACTGTGTGCTAATTAATGCAGTTTTGAGAAATGTATATTATACAAACTACGTGGAATTACTGCAACTAAACGTACTCACTAGATACTACTGTGTCATCACTTTGAAATTTTTAGAAAATCTGCTGTCTGTGATCATAAGTGCATCAGCAGTAAAATTTATGCATTTACAATGTCAATGATGTTTAATTTGTCAACGGCTCCCTATGGATATGTAAAAACATGCACCTAACCCTAGATGAGGGAATTGAAAGGAGCTCGAGAGGCAAGTGAGGTATTTCATCAATTAATGGAGGGAATCTGCAATTTGTTGCGCTTTGGCTTCGGTAGCGCCTTGCTGTCAGCGAAACCAATGATGTAGTATAGTGATGTCAATTGCTGTTGTCATCAATAATATGACAATGAATTGTATATGATGTGATCAGAAGATGACAGAAGTAGAATTTTGAAGTGGTGGGCCCAAAACCTAGCCCTCTACACTGCTTTCTACAGCTTCGGTAGCACCTTACTGTCAGCAAAACCTAATATGTAGTATAGTGATGTAAGTTTTTTTTGTCATCAATAATATGACAATGAATTGTATCTGATGTGATCAAAAGATAACAGAAGTAGAATTTTGAAATGCTGTTTGAGCCCAAAACCTAGCCCTCTACACTGCTTTCTACAGCTTTGTTTTACAGTAATAACCTGATGTGATACCAAAGGGAGGTGTGCAAATAGCACAAAAAATTACACTTTGATTTTCACTACAACACAGCATACTATAATATACGTAATATATACGTGCATCTTTATTATAGTTTTATATGTCATATTATTAAACATTTTATTGCCCATAGCCATACGGTTACATATGTTACTACCTTTGAGCTAGAATGTTAGAAACCTGTCTTGACAAACCATTGATGTGAGGCATTAATGGCATTTCCTTGGGAATTCAAACTATATATGTTCTGTTGAAGCTGTACGTTTGGTGCAATCTAAGGACCCTATAATGTTACATACCATCTGTTATGTAATTTGTGAGCGTATTTCTGTAGCTCGGGTATATTAGAGACTAAGATCTATGATCTGAGAAGCCACTGTCAGTGCTTGTACAGAGTACACTGGTTCAATTAGATATATCCCATATAGATCATGATACACATATGTACTCTGCCGCTGCTCAATGTTAGTGTCAAATGTCCTAGCAGAAACTAGGAGTGCTCACACTATCTACAAGTATTTATCACATTGTGACTTCAATAATATATATATATATATATATATGCATACCCACACACACAGTGCCACTCATACGCATATATACACACACACACACTTGCATGTGCCCACATTGTTACATAAACACATTGCAAACATGAACACACATGTACATATGCATATACACACACAGTGTCATATACACATGCGGGTGGACTCCTAAACATAAACAGACACACATATATACTGATACACACGAACACATACACAGGCATATGTACACACACATACACGCACACATACACGCACACACACACACACGCACACAATCATACGTCATCATTAATTAAATGTGATATGTTTTCCACATAATATAATATATTGAACCTTTTGAAAGTAAGCAGTTAAACTTATCATGCTGCAACCAAACCACAAGTATGTACAGTGCAGTATTCATTTTGAGTATAAAAATATGTATGTGTTTGCTATTGAGTGAGGATGTAGCAAGCATGCACATGCATGAACACTCACACACACAATTACACACACACGCATGCACGCGTACACCACACGCACACACACACACACACACACATGTACAAACAAGCACATACATACACACATGTACAAACAAGCACACACACACAGCATGTACACACACAGCACACACACACACACACACACACACAGGGATGGATGGGCATATGATACATGCCCACAATGTCACACATACACAAGAGCACCAACTCGTGAATGAGAAGTACATTGTATTCATAAAAACGAGAATATTGTATTATTGTATGAACGTACACGAATACAATTGTATGTATGTATACAATGTGCTTGAATTTGGCACTTCACATTTGAAAACAAATTTCATTGTATATTTTATAACTGAATGCATTTCATACTGTCTCAGATGTTGACATGGTAATTATGAAATAATATGCTTGGGGATGGTATATTCTTATCTGGCTAGTGTAAATGCATAATTCTCATTCATTATCATTTTACTATGTAGTTACGTGTACGACTTGTCAATTGTCTCTCAAAAAATAACAAATTATTAAGTTAAATGGGTGTGAAAAATGAAGCAGAAAATGCATCATAGTAATGAATGCACTAATTAATTCATACATAACATGTATATTATAAAACTTAAATAAGTTTGTTCAGCTTAGCAATGATTAAAATTAGTTGTAATGGTAACTTGTAAGCCAATTTGACAGATCAAATTTTGGTCAATCCTTATCAACCGATATAATGTATTCCAACTTCTCCGTCCATTTTTCCATTTTTCCGGACAATGATAGTCAATGTACTTGCTCTCCCAGTATATGCTTGAGTGAAGCAGTTTCCTGTACAGCAATATAAGATAATTGAAAAAGGTAATTGTCTAAAGTAATATGATATGGACAAATCAAGAATCATACTAAACTTAAAATATTGTTCCAGTCATGATGCTGTAACAGTCATATATGCATGCAATTCCACTGACCTCGTGCATGTTGTGCATAATGCTTATACATACATAATATATATATATAATATATATACGTATATATGTATGTACGTATACGTATACACACATGTTATTTACATGCCTGGGATATTATTTTAATGCTACGGTACAATGGGACCTGGTAATATGGCCCAGGAATATTTGTCATATATTAAATAATATTAGGTAATGGCTGGGTAGAGGGTAAATGATGACAGTGTGGGATGAATGAGGTTTTTGGATAAACCAGATGTCTGCTAAACCATGTCTCCTGCTATAATAGCTACAACTGATAATCAGCAATGAGATATGCATACCTTTTCCACGTAGAACAGCTTTTGCACCACTGCCCACTTTAGCTGTAAGACCGGTAGCAAAGCTTTTCCCCTCGCCTGGATCCAAGCAGACGTATATTCCATCATGTTCTGCATTGGCCCTATACTTCACCTCTGGACTGAAGTCACCACCTTTATATGGACGTAGTATTACAGAAAATGTTCACGTTCAATACAGTAAGTTTGAAACTGACGTATACATAAGTTTGCACACAGCTGCTGTGATCTAATGACTGTACAGAATACATACAATAGAACAGAGACTCACTTGCACCAACAAGGAATCTCCCATAACCTCTACGTCCTGTTTCCTCTTCTGTCACAGTCAGAATGTATCGTCCAACAGCAAGGGTATCAGTAGATGCAAGTGTATATCCTCTAATGCCGCCTAGTTCAAATACGTAAGCCAATGTAATACATCATGCAGTCATGTAATAGTCAATATTATATAATATGCATACCTCCTTGACTTGTTTCAACAGAACCTTCTACAAGGAAATAAATATTATAATATTATTATAGTAAAACTGAGATCAAGAAATATCATATACAGAAATACACTGTCAGTTATGAGGGGTGACTCACACATGTACTGATCACGTGCTACATACTCACCCAACACTTGTTGTGAGGTACCCTCCACTGATATGGTATATCTGTATGTATGTCCCTCAACTGATGCAAAATAAACTGCCATATTCTGACCGATTTCAATGCAGGTACTGGTCCCTGTAGAGTACAATGGACTGTGATACTACCATACAAAGTAGTGCTATTTCAGAAAACGTACTAATCCTGATTCCACAGTTTGGTACTGAAAATGCTTCTGATTCAGTATAATAATCATTGACACCAGCATGGAGGTCTTGTATTGTCACTCTGTAGTCACCAGACTCTAGCTTAAAGCTCAGTTGCCCTCTTCCATTCACAACTGGAAAACTATCATTTCCAGAACCAGAAATGATCCCCTCTGAATAACAAAACCATGCATAATCAACTTCAATTGTGCACGTGACTGGTCCATATAAATCTTTACACACCTTTCACACTCTGACTACCTCGACTGATAGTGTACTTGTACATACGATCAGCTTGCACACTCCAGGAAATGTTCCCATTGGAGGCACCTTCATAGCACATACCTCGAGCATCTAGTGGTTGTAAATCAGATGTACATCCATGTTATTGACAGCATGACAGTCGTGAGTTTCTAATGATGCCACTCACCAATATCTAGATCCTTTTCAACCTTACATCCTTAGGAAATATGAATATTACATAGAGAAAATAATTAGCCATGCATACAGTACAGTTGGACATATAAGAGGTGCACATGAAACACACAGTAGGCGAATAAATTCATGTCACACAATCCAATACGGTTGAACTGAAACAGGTTTGTGTACAATCACATGTGGTATGTATATTCGGGGTACGTAAACAATAATTATTACAATTTTCACTAAAATGTTGTACCCACTCTCTTATACCTGCATGCATACATACCTGCTTTGATGCTGAAAACACCTTGTTCACTATATTTCTTGTCAGAAGTGATATCCACAACTTCAATGGTGTACTTATTAGGACCCAGACCAGTTGAAGGTATGGTCAGTGTACCTATTTTGTTTGTCACTACGAATCCCTTGCCTGGGTCACCTTGTGCAGACACTGTTGCAGCTGGAAAATAATAAGGTTCAATCAGACTATGAGTGGTTGCAAGATCTCAAAGCAAGCAATAAAGGACTTACTCTTTTTCACAACGCCACTGGAGTCTTTAACAGTATAAGTGTACTCTCTTTCCCCATCTATTTCCCAGGTTATCACAACCTCGCTTCCGAACTTGGTACAACCTTGCGTCTCTGTGGGCAAATTGAAACAAGGTAACAGGTGTACATGAAGCTTAATGATTATCACAAAAGCTGTTGAAAAGTATAGTGCCATTCTATTTCTGCATGGTTTCAGACTTACGAAGATTGAGAGAAATATTGGGATGAATCTCTGGGCAAACAAAGTCGTTAAAATTCACCTTCCTGATCCGGCCAACTGTAAAGACACAATAATGCGCATCAAAAAGTCATCAATGTGAAGTCCCAATGCAATTTAATTTTGATGATGAAAATTATTGTAATATTTTGAGAAAATATCCACAATGCGATTGATTCAGGAGATATTGATACACACAATAATACACATAGATGTCTTCTCACTTGTGAATGTGGCTGAAGCTTGCCCTCCGCAAATTTCACAGTTGGTGGCAAACTTCATGCTTTTGAACATTGGTTTTCCATTCTCACAAAACTGTTCGCTAGTATTGAAGTAGCAGTAAGTTCTTGGTTTACCTGGTGTAGAAAGAGTATATGACAGTATTACTGTATTACAAGTGTATTATGTATTATTCTTTCTCAGTCCATCCTAATCGCAGATGGGATTGGAGTGTTTTAAGTTTAGTATCTGTTTTCAGGTCACATGTCTGAATAATCCATCATGGCCTGTGTTTGATATTAAGTACCCTACGCATTCAAGGTGATCGTACCAGTGCTATGTTGCAGTATGTCCTTGTACAAGTACAGTAGTATTTTTATGGTGGTACCGGTGTTGTACAACTTTCCACACGCAGTAAATGTTATACTCACAATGACGTGTTGCAGTTTCTTGGAATACATGGGATCCTTCTGTTTCCTCCAGTAACTGAACCTCATCACAAATGGGGTTTCCCTCAATCCATCCTAATTGTATGGCCCAGGACCTGTCTTCCTTAAAGTAATATGCTGTCATTTGACTGGTGGGCATGTAACATGGCACTCTAGCTTCAGTTGTAGAAGCATAGCCAAGAAACACTGAGTTAGAAAAGAAAACATTGATGACGCTTCTGTTGTATATATGTATGTACATTGCAGGGGTCACCTAGTATAGTATACATCATAGCTAAAGGCTACTGCGGGGTAGATAAGATTTTGTGATGGTAACCATAACGTTAAGCCTGTTTAACTACAGTTAAAATTAACCATCACACTTGTGCTGTGGGTGAGCAGTATTTCAGTACATCATATAAGAGTACACTTCTTATATGATATACTGAAATAATGCTCACGCACATTGAGTTGGCAATCACTCTAGAAGTATGTTCACTCACCGAGGACTAGGACTGTGAAGAGTGTCATAGTAGCGGAATGAGATCCAATCCCACGATAGTTGCTGTATAAAACTTGTTCTTCTTGCTTCGCTAAAGCTCCGATGCTCCCAGCTGATTTTCACCATCCTTTTATACTAACTTTTAACAGCTGGAACTAACGGATACTGCACAATCAGATGACATCATTACTTCTTGCTGGTGACATCATCACTTATATGAATTAATACTATGTATTGGAACACCAAGCATTACAAATGACTTACTCGACATTAACTATGCCGTGGTTGCTAAGAGCAAGTTGAAGTTGTAGTAGGCTTTTATTTGATTTTTATAAAGCCATTGTGAATATAAAGATGCTGTACAAAACTGATGCAGCTATAGAAATGAGTGTTAATTAGATTGTGGTTGTTACTTGTGGGCTTGAGTATACCCGCAAGGGTTTTAATGAGCTCCTCACTAAACCTAGATGCGACCACCGCCGGTGGAAATTGCAGATTAGGCTATCTGAGATTCCCCTTTGTTGCAATTTGGTACGTAAAGTAGGCTGAAAAGTCGGATATTGAAATCTGAAAATTAATGAACAATCACACAAATTTTGAACTTGAGAGCCAACTACGTATTATTGTGGAGGATACTCCTGTACTGATCTCTTCTATTATGTGCTTTCTCACAGTACGTGTATTGAATTCTGATAACAAATTGTATAAAATATACGCACAACTTGTATTTGTATCAACCAAAGCTTGTTTATGTGTGCCCAAGCACAGTACTAGAGCATAATGCACAGATCTTTCTCCTTGTCTGTAGCTATTCACTCAGTTAAACTGCGAGTTATTTTCTTTCATGCTGATCATGATATTTGTAGATAAATGCGGTTGTGTGAATCATACTGCTTGTTAAACACTGATTATCCAGCCTTACGCTATTACACTGTATACAATCACAGTACACCAAGTCAGTTATAGGTGATGACATTGTGTAAATTATTAATTGTAGAAAACCTCCCACAACCAATGACGCAATATATTATGATTTCAAATTCCTATGCCAGGCATCTCAATGCTAACTGTTGACATGAGTACACTTACGCTTGAACAGGTCCAGACAACTGCTCAGAGGGATAACATTCCGGCACTTTGAGAAACAATGTACCAGAGCATACCTTGTTGAGGCATCCTGTAAAGGTATGTTACAGTACCATATGCTACGTAACTGTAGCCATCTGCCTTTGAGGAATATGGTTTCCACATGAAGGACAGTTCTCAGCAACCATTTCTGGCATGTGTATACAGTGTAATCCAAAGCCGATGTCATTAACTTCATGAAATAGCTGTCCATGCTGTTGTAAGTGTTCTCTTATGTGGCTTGATTTCAGTATGTGAGTACTCACATTGCCTCTATAAGTGCTCATTACATCATGGTTGCTAGATATGAGTTGTGTTAACCTCAGTTGGTTGGTAGTGATCTAAATCTGATTGTCTGAAACCCATGTACAAAGTGTTTGCATTTGTGTGGTTTGTATTTGAATGCAACCACCAGCTGTCACATTAAATGATCTAATCCCCTTGGGATGCGCAAAATTAGTAGAACAAATCCAATATTGCTGAACAGCCTATGTAAGCACCACTCTAATGTGATTTGCTGTGCATAGTTGGACACATCTTCTGTTTTCTTGTTCTAGATTCATCCACCATGATATGAAGTTGGCAGCAACTGCACTACAGTGGAACCTGTACTAAAGGACACTACCATTAAAGGACACCATAGAAATTACCTCCCCACAAAGGACACGTTCTAGGGCATCAAAAGTAGACTTCCCTGTGTACAATTACAATGCTAATACATTTTCCACCTCTGACAGTGGACAACCTCTCTACAGGGGACAAAATAGCTGCATGGTCCTAATGTGTCCTATATACAGAGATCCCCTGTAAATTCAAGGCCTGACCTGCAATGTCACTAACTTGATATTACTTTGTGTTGACATAATTACAGGGTCAGTCTTCATTATGTGAATCCATTATAGAATATACTTATGTACTTAATATTAATGTATAGAGGTTGTTGTAGGTAATAATAATGATAATTATGATTATTATTATTATCTAATTATATCTTCTCTCCAAATAACATTACAATACAATTTCATTTGTCAAATTTTACCTCAATACTGCGAAATTATTGATAAAATAATATTGTATAATAGTGATAAAAGTTTTAATATCGAGGCAGAAAATGCATAAATAGAAATAATTGAAACACAATTTTGTCCAGGGCTGGGATATATGACTTTATTACTTTAATATTGGCAATACATGCATGTAATCGATACTGACTGTTAGGCCTGATTGAATACTTCATCATGCATTGTTAATCCCCCTCTGCCCATGTAAGGTATGCCAACCTGACCAGTCGTAGAAATTCTCCAAGCACTTGGTCCTCCAGTATACGTATGTACGTATGTACTTGAGTGAAGCATTTTCCTGTAGGTGCAGAGGAAGACATAAGGACTTGTCTGTATCAATGATTCAATTCTAATTAATTTTATAACAATTCTGTGTATATTACATACCAACCACCATAGATACTTTATATTAATGCACACACTTCCATTAGATATACGTATACGTATGTTCACATTTAGATATTTTTCTAAGTATATATTACTAATATATCCATTGCACATTAATAATATATGATTATGTATACACGTGCACATGCATGCTCAGTACACGTAATCCTGATTATATATATAGTCAGCAAACAATATAGTTCTTCCTGTTTTGCTGAAGCTGTAATGCTGCAGTTTACAACTGTAACAGCTGGATATGTTTGCTATTGCACAGTATGGTGCTGTCCTCATGTCTTCATGTGCATTGTGTCACTTCCTGTAGATGGTTGACATTGTTTCAGTGCGAAATGCAATATAGATAATGAGCTTTCAACAGATGTAGTCACTTTCAGTTTTGATGGAAATCTTGTAGAAATACTATAATAATACCAGGAAGGTTCAGTGTAATATTATATCGATACATAAAATTAATAAGAACTGTTATTTATGCCATGGTAAGTAAGGACAGGTTGAAGTATTACAATTTTATGTGAACTCAAGTAAGCCTAAACCATAATGCAGAACTGAGCATTGATAACAATAGGGTTGCTAGGGTAGGGTTGTAAAGGTTTAAGTAAATTATTTCTGATTGGCATAAAAACAGCTTGAAGCAGCATACAACACTACCTTATATGGTGTGTACACATCTGCAACAGCTGGAGATTGAGATTGCCTAATTACATAGGAATGTTTGAGCCATGCCAATAATTGTGTTCGTTGTACCATGGATGTTAAACAAATCACTCTTTGTTACCATTACCGTGGAAGGGTCCAGAAACACACGAGGTATTTGACTCTACAATGATATGTATAGTCTTCTGGATTCAATACATTTTATTGTAGATCTAGACTTTGTGTATATTATATCATAATATTATGTTATATGTATACATAATGTGTTAATTATTATAATAATGCTGTAGTCTTCATGTCCAATTTCACTCTAGGAATGTTGGACAACATTTCATGCTGGGAATTCATTGAAACAGCAGTGCTATAACAAAACAGTTTTGGCTAGAGCTTCCATCATGTGTATGATAGGGTTATGATACACCTGATGAAGACCCTTTAGCTGCAACTGTTGGCTACTGTACTGCTGTTTCAATGAAATCTCTAACATGAAGCACTGCCCGACTTCCTTCAAAAGAGTCCACCTATTTCTAGGCATTATTTGTAATAGGTCGTAATGGTTATTAGTGAGCAGTGTTTGAGTACGAGTGTTTGCAAAATTACTAGTGTTAATTACATCATGGTTGCTAAGTGAGTTGGTGGATTAGCCAATACCTGTGGTTGGCGATTATCTAAATCTGATTGCCTCTCACCCTGTGTACGTACATAGCATGTACATTCATGTGGTCTCTATTTGAATGCAAAAGCAGCTGTCACCCAAATAATTCCATTTTGTTTGACATGTGTAACATTTGTAATGCAAATAGTTAGACAAATTAGATACTGCTGTAAAACCTATAAGTGCAGCCATTTTCACAAATTCCTGCACATAGATGGACTCAGTGTCTGTTATCCACCTCAGCACTGGGAATTTCAAACTGACATGTAAATACTATTATTATATTACACAGTTTCTATATGACCTCATTGTCTCCTAGATCAATGTCCATTCTGTTGTGTTATAGTTTTGTGGATGTTGTTGGTGATGTTGAAATATGTACACACCACACACACACAAACAACACACCAGTGCATGCATGCATCCTCACACACAGTCAATCACACACCTAGTCAAACACACACATGTACACACACACACACACACACACACACACACACACACACACACACACACACAAACACACACACACACTTTTGTGCTTATTGGAATGTAGAATATGTTTGTTGCAACCTGAAGCCAATCCATTCTTAATTTCAAGCCAATTGAATTGTTTAAAATGAGTATAATAATGATAAATGATAAACTTGCTTGATAACATTATATGAGCATCACACGATTATGCACTGTAATTATTCTGTGTTAAAGAAAGGTTATTTTCTTGAATTAAAGCCGAATTACCAGGATCAAGAGTTCCTTTAGGATTGTGAATACTCATCAGCCACGATAGCGTATGGCAACTTGATCAGCTGTTCCCCCATTTTTCCTGACAGAGATGGTCAAGGTACTTTCACTTCCAGTATAAGGCTGGAGGTGGCATTTCCCTGTATGGCATTAGAAAATGACAGGATAAACTCATGTACACAAGTACATATTTTTCTGATACTATTGTGCATGTGCATATGATCTAATGTCTGTAATACTATCGCAGAATGCACATACCCATCTGAACCAAAAGATCCTATAACATACACACCATACAAGTACATAGTGCATACAAGTTGGGCATATTGAATGTAAGAGACATTCCTAACCATTACTTGAGTAGTGATGATATGATGTAATTCACATGCATGATAAATATGAATAGTAACACATGCTAGAGGTTTTGTGGGTATGTTAAAATTTTGAGAAACAGGTATTTGGCTACCCATCCACCACACACCTATAGTCTACAGTATGATGTGAAGTGTGACCTGTGTCTGTCTGTCTTTGTGTGCATGTGCATGTGTGTGCATGCGTGTGTGTGTGTGTGTGTGTGTGTGTGTGTGTGTGTGTGTGTGTGTGTGAGTGTGAGTGCCTGGGTAAGAATATTCAATGATGACCATTTCATGAGCAAAAGCAAACCCAGCCAGCAACTTTTAATTGTTGCCTACCCATGTACGTAGGCATACTTTCACATGCCCTTTATATACATATGCATACCTTGTCCTATCAGGCTGGCTTCCGCAGCACTTCCTACTTTAGCTGTGAGGCCACCATCAAAGCTTCCACCTTGAATTGGATCCAAGCAGATGTACATTCCACTGTGTTCTCCATTGGCTGTATACCTCACCTCAGAGCCAATAGCTCCACCTGTAGAAATTGAAATTATCATTTGCACTGTTCTGCATGATGTAGCAAGCTGTATATTATAGACAAGTACAAGTGAATTTAAGTAGTTAGGCATTAAATGAAGACCGATTCACAAGTTTTAGGGATTGTCGCAGGAAGCCCCTATAATTTCATTTGGACTTCCAGTATGAAACACGCGATAATGAAGATTAATATAATATAATATGTGTTCCTAAGCGTAATGGTAACAATGAATTTATATTATAATTTATATTGAGCTAAAGAAAGATGGCCCATTACAAATGCTGACAATTAGAAATTGGGCTAGAATTTGTGCACTGAAGCTCTGCCGAATGTAATAACTTCAGCAATTTTTTTTTTTTAATTCTAAGAAAGACACCCGAGTAATTCGTGTGCGGGGGCGGCAGCCCCACGAGTTTTTGAACTTGAACTACTTGTTTTCCATACAACGAATGTACGTAGGTCGGGTTTTTCGCCTGGTAGAGTAGGACTGAATTTATTATGAAAGAAACTTCCCCTTAGCATGATTATGATGAAATGACTATGAATGTAATGATCTAATCTCTACTTATCTCATGACATTTCATCTGTTTGTGGGTCAAAGTGTACATATTTGCACCTATTGACATGAAAACATGTGTTCACTAATGAACACAATAGGAAATGACCCAAAGGATATAATCAGCTACAAGATTGCTAAAGTGCGTGTCAGAATGTGCTTTTCTAGAAAATTAATGCAGTGAACTAAATCACTCACTTGCAGTGACCAGGAATCTGTCATAACCTTCCCCTCCTGTTTCTACCTCGGTGATCATCAGAATGTATCGGCCAACAGGAAGGTCATCAGTTGATGGAATTACATATTTGTTACCACCTTGACTTGCTACAACCGGACCACCTGCAAGGAATCAAATGCCGATATCATTGAAATAATAACTGTTTTTGTTCAATCTGAGTATATATGTACTTATACTTCATTTTTCAGACAAGAGCCACACACTCACTTTTCACCACCTGTGAGGTTTTCCCCTCCACTAATATGGCATATCTATATGTACGTCCTGCAGTGGCATCCAGGGTATGCTCCACGTTCCTACCGCTTTCAACACAGGTATTGGTCCCTATACAATACAATGAACCATTGTACAATCACTTAAATGGCATTATTATCGTTATTCCAGCAAACGCACTGATTTCAAGCTCGCAAGCTGCAACTGAGAAGTCTTTAGATTCACTGTAAAATTCCCTCACACCAGCATCAAGGTCTTGTACTGTCACTGTGTAGTCACCAGGCTCTAGTTTGAGGGAGACTTGACCTCTGCCATTACTAACTGGGAAACTGGCACTTCCAGAACCAGGGACTGTGGCCACTGAGTAATAAAAATTTTTAATGATGATTCTTTGAATCATAACTGGTCCACATACACACTATTCGTACATTCCACACACCTTGCACAACCTTGCCATCTCCACTGACGGTGTACTTGTATGTACGATCGGCTTGCACACTCCAGGAAATCCTTCCAGTGGACTCACCTCCGATGCAAATACCTCTAGCATCTGTTGGTTGTATAGATTCAAATGTACATTAACATCATTGCAAGGCAGGACTGAGAAATGGGAATAAAATCCTCACTCACCAATTTCAAGAGGCTTCTTAGGCTTACAACCTGAGTGATAGTCAAACAATAGTAGTAATAAGATAGATGGAATTATCATACAGAGTGAAATATCATGAAGAGTGCATAAGAGTGAGAGCTGGCATAACATACAGAGTGATGAATTGCCACAAACCTTTTTTAACTTTGAACCTGGCAGTTTTCATGGAAGGAATGGAAGATGACAAATCATTGATGGTCACTTTGAACACGCCTATAGGCCATTCTCCTTGGGTGGTGATAGTCAATGTTCCTCTGCCACCACTTACAACAAAGTTGCCTGAACTTTGTGCTCCAGAGACCGTTTTAGCTGAGATATGAACAACAATTATTATGATATGCAATGGCAACTGTGTAATATTTTAGAGATGTCAGAATGATAAATTGAATGTTCTGCATGTACTTACCAAAGTTGAGATTTCCATTCTTTATTTTGTAGGAGTAACTTCTGTCAGACATTACTGTCCATGAAATCTGTATACTGGATTGGGAAGACCTCACACAGCTTGGTACCACTGCAATTAATAGATAACAGAGCACTGAATGATGTACATGGACTTTGAGAATACAATTGTATATTTTAGGAAGAACACATACAACTGAAGTAGACACTCCTAGGTTATTCCCCTACCCTACCAATCTAGTGAAAATTGCAAGATACAATATTCGATACAAAGTAAAAACCATGCACTTGATACAATGAATCTTCATGATAACACTTTGATTTCATTTTCTGAACCCATGGAATTGAATCTCATGCATCAAATAGAATCAATTCCAACATAGGTACATGGTAGGCATTAAAGCAATCATTTGACATTTAATACTCCATACAATACGTATCTTCTCATTTGCCACATCAACAGATTTCAATCTCACATGCATGGTAGGCGTTAGGAATAATGTATTGTCAACACAAATGCATGTCTTTAACGGTCTTATGAAGAGTGCTGTATTTCAATCTCATATATGTGCATGGTAGGCATTAGGACTAATGTATTGTCAACACAAAATTTCCTCTGTAATGGTCTTTATGAGGAGTGCTGTATTGATGTAGTTTGTGTACATTCAGTGAACATGAATGATTTTCCACTTTGTGATAACTCACTCAAATTGAAGGGATGGGGTTGCTTACACTCTACAAGAATAGAAACATAGAAATCATCTCATAGATACAATATTATTTTAAATACACAAATACATTATTATTGTGATAATGTATAATGTGTAGTATCATGATCAAATTAATCTAATGGAAAGAGACTTACCTTCAATGGAGAAATCCTTCGATTCTTGGTAGAAATTCTGAACACCAGCATCAAGGTCTTCAACAGTAACCTTGTAGTTACCAGCTCCAAGAGTAACCTTCACTAGAGCTCTACCACCAGACACGGTAAAATCTCCCCCTCCTGTTCCAGCTCCCTCACCCTCTGTGTACAACATAACACAGGCATGTAATCTCTACTCATATGTATAATTAGGAAAAGGTATGTTACGGTGCACTTTGGTCTCAATGTTGCAAATCTGATTTGAGTGTGGGCTTAGCTTTTACTGTAAATATTGTACAAATTGCAAGGGGGCCTCACATTCAACATGTGCCCACTATTTTATAAACATATACCAAACTTTGTCAACAGTCATAATTGGATATGTATTGTTTAGATGAACTCGGATTACTTACTTTCAACAACACTATTGTCAGAAGTGTCGGTAATTGTATACCGGTAACTTCTATCTGAAGCCACAGCCCAAGTGATTTCTGTGTTCTGGATTCCTTTAATATCACAGTAAGCCTTCACACCTATGAATGGACGGGAAAAACACAGACAATTTTATTCAGATGGTCACTGTGGTTGTAAGGATCCACACTGAAATAGAGACGATGAATTTATTATTGCACCAAACACATGGAAATAACACTCACTGATATTCAAATCTTTTTCAGGCTTGCATCCTGAAATGAAATGAAATTGAATTGTACAGTATAGTATGTATACATAGTATGACATACACTGCATATACAGTACATACGTAGAATAATACACTGGTGAATGTACGCATGTATTGCACATGCAGGAGAACATTGCAACAGGGCTCTCACTGATTAAGGATTTTGAACCAATTGGCATGCAACCCTTTGAGCCTTTTATTATTATCAATTCTCCTGTTGTCAGTTGACCTTAGAATATTACACCTCCTACCTCATTTCTGCCAGAACACACACAGTATGTTCCTTCTATACAGTAACAATCTTACCTATACAGTAACCCCCTTTTAGCAGTTGCCTCATTACCTTGTAATATTTTTACATGTAATAACCATCTCTGAGTGAAGGTGTATTATAGGCAGTGAAGGGGATAGGAAGCTGTAAAAGGTCTTAAATGTACAAGACCACAATCAGACAAGGAACAAGCACAACGTGACTTATATTACATGGGCATTAAGAGCACATTGTCAAAGCCATTTATGCATTTCTACATTTAATATAATAGCGTCAATGGTGCTTTATGCTGTGAATAACGAATCCCAAATGTTAGGTTTTACTTCAGGCAAATCGGTTCATCAATATTACCATACTTTTTGCAAAGAGTAGACCATAGTATGATACTCTATCACCTCAACCCACTTGCCTGACAATATTATTATTTTACATAGATTGATTATCAGGTGAGCAAACTTACAAAACTGCAGTGCCATTAAACTAAGGCCAGAACTTCTTCTATACTTATAACACAGTGAAATAATACTTACCTACTTTGATGCTGAAGTCACCCGTCTCAACATTTGTCTCATCAGAGTCAGTATCCTCAACTTCAAAACTGTATTGTCCTGGACCCAAACCACCAGGAGGAATGGTTAGTGTACCTACTTTGCCAACCACGTTGAAACCCTTGCTCGGATCAGTTTTCCCAGGCAGTGTTCCACCTGCAAAGGGGATAGGGATCAGCCCTTGAGAAGTTGTAAGTAAGCAAAAAAGCAAACAATGTTAAAGGACTTACTTTTCCTCACAACACCACTGGATCTAATAGTGTAAGTATACATTCTTTCCGCATTCACTTCCCAAGTTACTTGCACCGAATCTCCTAACTTGACACAATCAGGGGTCTCTGTTCATTCATATATGAAGATTATGGATATTAACTAATATTCAATTGGTAAACAATGATCGAACATAATTATCATGATAATTGTGTATAATTTGAGGCTCACTCAGGTTAAGAGGAATTTTTCGGTTTCTTTTTGGACAGACTGACTCATCTACACAGAGCCCAGTAGTAGCATTCAGTACGTATCCATCCTCGCAGTAGCAGCCTGGGCCCTCATTTTTGCCTACAGTAGAGCAAGTCCTGTTTCGTCCACATTCACTAAACTTCAAGTGGGAAGCAGGTCTTGGATAGGTACTTCCAGGGTAGATAATATAATTGCACGCTCTTGTGACACCCAAGTTATTCACCAGGCCTTCAACTATTATTTAGAGAAAGAAATGGGATATCATGCATGCAACGTTACACATACAATTCTAGAAACTGCTCTGGATCTTACTTGTAAAGGTGAATGTTGCAAAATTGCACATTGAACACATGCTTGTGAACTTCATTGTTGAGTACTGAGGTTTACCATCTTTACAACTTTGCCTGCTGGTCTTGAAATAGCAATACCTCCCTCTATTACCTATAGGAGAGTACATGATATTATTCAACACATATGACTTAAAATTACATGTTGCAAATTCAATAAAACCTCAAATTCAAGACCAAATTTAATTATGTACAGGAGATGTAATTGTGAATTATTAGTCAAAGATTGAGAATTATAATTAATATGGTTTCAAGAACATTTTGAACAACACCATGTTGAAGTATTACCCCAATAGAAAAACATGGGGGAAATGTGTATATTTATTTTTAGAAAAAGATAAAATACGATATTACGGATTTAATGCTAAATTTGTAGATACCTTCATTTGTGAATTAATATTGTCAATGAACCCAGTTACGCTATGAAACTTTGTCAATGACTGATTTACTCACACATCTGTGTGTCCATCTCTTTGAATGCTGCTTGCCCCGGGACCTCCTCCTCCAGCATTAATCTGCAATCAGGGTTGTCACTGCTCCAAGCAAGTTCAATCTGCCATATGTCCTCGGGTCTTTTGAAAACAGCACCGATGGCTGCCGAACTGATTGAACAAGAGTGTACTTGGCCAAAATGAAAGGCAACCCCTGCAATATGAAGTACATGTATATTAGTGTTACTTACAATTCTGTACTGTATTTCAGTACTGTGAAATGTGCTTGACCGAGGTGGAAGAGACAGTTATGGTTCTTACGGCAAAACCAGGAATCAGACATATTAAGGGTATTTCAAGCTTTATTGCAGTATATCCTGCTTTTGTGTACAAGATGCTACACAATTGAGTAATGGGTAATCACCACATCACTGATAGATTGATTGATGCCAATTCTATGCGATTAATAAATACTGTATTACAGGTTAACTGTGTGTGGGTTAACTACTTATCAGAAACCACATGACCTGGTATGTCAGATAACTTATGTTCGATTAGCTTATTATTTCAAATAGCTGCAACCATAACATGTCCTGTGTATCTAAAGATATTGTGTGCAATAATAATAGTACACACTGAATTGTACGTATGTATTGGACATGATCTATGGAGTGAACGTCATTGGCTTGTTGAAAGTAGAAGCTTTGATTTCTGCAACTATATGCACTGCAGTAATTATTCTCTAGCATTATTTTTGTCAATAGATGTTGGTCATTTTGTATATTATTTGTAACAAGTAAGTAACTCACAAGCAAGCAAACAAAGGAGTTTGACCATTTCCACTTTATTTCAGGAGTCTTGTCTTCAAACTTTATCAATTCTTGATTCGTAGAGATTATATTTGAAACTTCAATGCTGCAAACTGGCTGGATGTGGTCTTTTATAGCAGTGGTTGAAGCTGGGGTGTGAAATGAGGTCATCCTTTGGAGAAGCCACAGATCACAATTTGACACCTCCTGCAGGATGTGTAGTAAGCCTTTCAGAATGGAAATATAATATGCTACATTGAGACACCCACAGTGAAGAAACCTGAAAGCGGGTAAAGAATTTCTGAATCAGTTCAGGTTAGAAGGGTTGAAGATATTCAGCTGGTCTTTCAATTCATTACACCACATAGCACACCAAGTGATGACCCTATTACAGATGTGTCCTATGTGAGCATTTACTTTGTAATAGTACATGTAATATATGCACTAATAAATATCATAGTGTCTACAGAAACTTACTCAGTATGTACCATGGTATTGCATGAACTTTGTTAAACCTCTAGATGCTGTAGACTATGAGCTAATAGTAGTTTAGCAATTTGAAGCTGGTGTCCCTTCCTTCAAGGTACTTACTACATGGGTTGGAATGAATGTAATCTGTACCTGGTATCATCATCTGTGGAATACGAACAATCAAAATAAATGAATGGAGAACAGTACAACCTGAAAGGCAACATATGTGTAGAAGTGGAGTTGCTCTTTAATTGTTTGGTTTCTATTCTTTGTGTGTGTATGTGTATAATATGTGTGTGTGTGCATGTGTGTGTGTGTGTGTGTGTGTGTGTGTGTGTGTGTGTGTGTGTGTATGTGTGAGTGGTATATGTGTATATATACGTGTGTGTGTGTGTGTGTGTGTGTGTGTGTGTGAGTGGTGTATGCGTATGTGTGTGTGTGTGTGTGTGTGTGTGTGTGTGTGTGTGTGTGTGTGTGTGTGTGTGTGTGGTGTATGCGTATACATGTGTGTATGGGTATTTGTAAGATTGTGGTCTTAATTTGTATCAATGGTGGTATTCAATTTTTACTTCATAAAATAGGTAGGTAATGCCTACACAGCAAAAAGTATATTTGTATATTTGGTACGTACTAGCATCAGTGTATTCCAATTCAACATCACACACAGCAATTGTCATCCTATGTCATAGCCTGGAATGACAGGAAATAGGGAGTGGTTGCAAATATATACTTCCTGGAAGTGTTGATGTATGGTGTACATATGGCCTTAAAAAGATTACATAAAACTGCAGAGCCAGTATTGCAATTTTAACAGAACAGTTGGGAGTCACAATGGTGCAGATGTTGCATATCATTTGCAATAAGAAGACATAAAATTTGAGAATAATCATTCCTTACCTTCAGATTGCAATCTTAGAAGTTGACATATTTAAAGGAATCAATTTGAAGTGAGCATAACAGGACATGATATTATACTGAACAGCACACAGTACTCTTTATAGATTTTATCATTAATTTTGTGTACAATACACACATCCTTTTCAAGAAATACAACTGAATAAAATCAGTTATGCTGAAGCCAAGTGATACCCAGGAATGTTTACATAAAGTTTCCTTTTTGTGGTAAATGACGTCAGGTTTAGAAAGACTACTAACAGTATTAATTAGCACAATCTTTACTATACCCCAGCAATGCATGCTGTTTTGAGCCTTATGCTTTTCACTACATTGGTATATACATTGGTGTATAGTGTATATCCCAGTTCAGGCACAATACATTAGAACGAAGGAACCACAGTGTCTATACCCACTGACCCATTACACTGCCTGCATGTAGTATTGCAGACACAAGTCTTTTTCAGAAGCTTGTAACATCAACATAATGTTTGTGGTGATCCTACACAACTCCCAGACGTGAGAGTTGAACTGTGAAACCAGTCACATATCTCAGTAGGTTTGCTGTTTTTACAACATCATACGTATAACATTGAAAAGATGGCTGCCTCTAATTCTTGGATAAGATGGTGAGGTTTAAACTCTGTTCAGTTTCAATCAAGGATAATGAAGTGATCAAGCGAGTGGTTGCTATGTGGAGATTGCATGAAGATTTGTTAGTTTAGCTGCCATTTAACTGTAGATTTTGATGTACCTGTCACTTTCTTGTGTCCATCGCTTGGAGTTTCTCTTCATTATTTATTTTTACTTTTTTGTCTGAGAGGTTACCAGTGTATGTGCATTTACTTATGTGTAGTGCTATTTTAGGGAAGCCCTACCAAAGCACTGTAAAATCTAATAATAATAATAATAATACATTTGACACACATAAATACAGTCCATAATAATGAGTTGTATTTCCTATTATAATATACTAAATGTTAACTACACATGTACTTTGTACTTCAATCTAAGTACGTACAAATCATAGGTGGAGGAATGGTTTGGCAAGTGGGGGGGCCTAAAGGCCATGGTGCTGAACTCATGATTAATATTGCAATTGTGTCCATGCATGCAATACTCTACATAGACATTCTTGGTCCCACCTTTGTGATGAGTGGGGGAGCCATGGCCCCCCTGGCCCCCCCTGTTTTGCCGCCTATGCAAATTATGTGTATATACGTACATCAAATACACCAATTTATGCATTGATACATCTTCAATCTAAGTACAGTGGAACCTCTCTATTAAGGACACTTTGAGACCTTGATTTTAGTCCGTATTACAGAGGTGTCCTCAATTCAGAGGTCACTTAATACACTACAGTACTATACTGGGACACAGAATGGTGTCCTTATTATAGAAGTTTCTGCAATTTAGAAGTTTGTACTAGAGAGGTTCCACTGTACATACATTTGAATTATGTGTACGTACATCAAAATGCACCAATTTATGTATTGGTGCAAACATATCCAGAAGATCCTACAGGAACACGCACACACATGCATACACATATATACATGCACATACACACATGCAGACACACCCATACACACATACACATAGACTGCACATGTGCATACACACACACACACACACACACACACACACACACACACACACACACACACACACACACACACACACACACACATATACACACACACACAGGCACAAAGGAAACCACAAAAGTGCACCTACACCCATATCCCTTATGTACACTAGCACACACAAATTTAGTTTCATAATGTGGATTTTATCATTTATGTACAATGCACACATCCTTTCAAGAATAACAGCTCTGTCACTTCCACTAGCTGAGTCAACAACCACACTGTACTTCAGAATTGTGTAGTGTTTACATAATAATATTTCCTTTTTGTGATAAATGACCTCACAGGTGTGGACATAAATCACTTTAGTCATCCCTGTACACAGCCACAGTCTTTGCACTTTGAAACACAACACAATTGGAAACATGAAATCATGTAGTGCGATCCCTTTATATGTGCACTTACTTATTTCCATCTCAAGCTCATGGCACAGTTTCTTCTTATCGAAGTTTGGAGTGTTTATGAAGCCCTGTGATCCTACCTCAAGAGTAGTGAGGTGTGCCTGCTACTTGACGGAGGCACATCTAGCCAGCAAGTCGGCATTCTTATTCCTCTTCCTATTGGCGGCAGCCTCCATGCCTTCCTCAAGCTATGGTGAGCTCAATCAGAACAATGGTGTTCTGACTCCAGATTACCAAATCCGGGCGACTATCTGTTGTAATCAACTCCTGGAGGAAGCAGTATTCTTCTCCTGGCAGGTCCGCTGTTACCCAACTCCCTGGCTTCAGGTGGTTAGAGGCAAAGGAGTGAAGAGAAGCGAGGATGTTGCCTCTCATTGTATCTCCTTTCTCAAGGGCAGTGCTGCAATGGTTGAGAACGTGGTAGAGGATCTGCCTCTCTGAGCACAGCTGGCAGTTTGTGATGCCTTCTTGCCCCATAGGTCCAGGTTTGCATTATGAGGGAGGGCGTCAGTGACTACATTCATTGCAAACTTGAAAAGATGTTCTGGCATGTTGGTAACAGTAGTGGGCCATACTCCTGGGGCCCTGTCCTCAAATTGTCTTAGCATCTGCCCCTGCACTATCAGGCTTCTGCAGTGTTCTACTCGTACAAAGGTGTCCTCTTCTACTATGGTCTGCTTGGCCCGGGAGGCAATAGTTTTACTGCTAGCACCAGGGTTATCCTTCATGTACAACTTCTTGGAATGTTTTTAAGATTTGTCGTTTGGCTGCGGCCTCAGCTTGAGTCTTTTGCGTAGCTGAGTACCTGATTGATGAGTCTCTTGATGACACGAGTGAAGCCACTTTGGCTGTCTGTAGCATTTGAAAAAGGTCAGGACAGAGGGAAGATTCAGCCCACCTTTGCATTGGGGGAGGAAAATTTTTCATGGCATTCCTTCCGTTGGTGGTGTTGGTTCCTGTTTCGATCAAGTTTCTTGGCTTCACGTGACAGTTTACTAAACTTATTAACAATTCAATATGTGGAATTCATATCCCACTTGTATGACCCCTTTCGCATTTCCATGATGTCCCACCTGTTGCAGTTGTTTTTTCATCTCTCTCTTTTCTGCTTGAACCTTCCTAAGCACCCGTTGATGTGTTAATGGCTTTGATTGGTGTTGATTGTCCTGGAATTTGGTATATACCATATCTTGATACAAAGTAGAAGTATATTCCTTCACATAGGATCTTGTTCATGCCGTCAAATGATTCTTCTCTACACATGGTTGGTACTAAGGTACTGAGAAAGAAATTATCAGCTTCTCTCCATTCTTCCTTTTTTGTGGGTAATTTGACACTTTTTAGGGTATGGAGTTTTGATTGACCGGGTGTGGTTGTCGGTGCTAGATGGAGGTTGGTGATGTGGTACAAAAATTAAGATTGATGTGCTGTGGATGGTGGAATACATGGAGTGATCGGTTGTGTGTGGTTGCTGGTGCTAGATGGAGGTGAGTGATGGGGTACAAAAATTCTAGATTGAGGTGTTGTGGCTAATGTTGTGGATGGTGGAATACATAGAGTAATTGGTTGTGTGTTTTGATTGACCGGTGATGATGAGACATTTCTGCATGTGGCACTGGTTCTGAGGTGTATTCAAGTCTTAGGAACAACTTGCCACATTTCAGGCACACTACCTTTTTTGCTTTCTCATCATTGCATTATATATTTTCATGCAACCTGCAGCCAATCCATTCTTAATTTGAAGCCAAATGAATTGTTCAAAATGAGTATAATAATGATAAATGATAAAATATTTTGATATACGTATGTGCATTAAAAAATATGCACGGTAATTATTCTGTGTTATAGAAAGGTTATTTTCTTGAATTGAAGCCTAATTACCAGGATCAAGAGATCCTTTAGGATTGTCAATACTCATCAGCCACGATAGCGTATGGGAGCTAGATCAGCCGTTTCCCCATTTTTCGTGACAGAGATGGTCAAGGTACTTTCACTTCCAGTATAAGGCTGGAGGAGGCATTTCCCTGTATGGCATTAGAAAATGACAGGATAAACTCATGTACACAAGTACATATTTTTCTGATACTATTGTGCATGTGCATATGATCTAATGTCTGTAATACTATCGCAGAATGCACATACCCATCTGAACCAAAAGATCCTATAACATACACACCATACAAGTACATACTGCATACAAGTTGGGCATATTGAATGTAAGAGACATTCCTAACCATTACTTGAGTAGTAATGATATGATGTAATTCACAGGCATGATAAATATGAACAGTAACATTCTAGAAATTTTGTGGGTATGTGAAAATTTGAGAAACAGGAATCTGGCTACCCATACACCCTGCGTGTATTGTCTACAGTATGGTGTGAAGTGTGACCTGTCTATAGCAGAGATTGTGATAATATACTGTTGATAGTCTTTGCTCACCTGATGTGAGTTGCCACTAACAGGAAATTATGGTATCAGTTATTATGTAAATCCTTCCTAAGTACTGAGTGGTTGATCACTCAATGGAAGTAAGTTTACTAAGGTATGTGCATGTCAAATGAAGTAACCACAAGTGTGTTCATCTCTCTCTCTGTGTCTATCTGTCTTTGTGTGTGTGTCACTGTGTGTGGGTGTACGTGTGCGTGTATGTGTGTGTGTGTGTGTGTGTGTGCGTGTGTGTGTGTGTGTGTGTGTATGTGCGTGCCTGGTTAAAAGAATGCAATGATATGTCATGAGTGAATGAAAACCTTGGCAGCCACTTCAAAGAGTCATTGTCTACCTTCTTACGTAGGCATACTTTTACATGCCCTTTATACATATGCATACCTTGTCCTGTCAGGCTGGCTTCCGCAGCACTTCCTATTTTAGCTGTGAGGCCACCAGCAAAGCTTCCACCTTGAATTGGATCCAAGCAGATGTACATTCCACTGTGTTCTCCATTGGCTGTATACCTCACCTCAGAGCCAATATCTCCACCTGTAGAAGTTGAAATTATTATTTGAATTGTTTTGATGTAGCAAAATGTATATTATAGACATGTACAAGTGAGTAGTGAGTAATTAGGTATAAAATTGAGACTGATCCTCAATTCTTTTCCATAAAAGGAATGTAGGTTGGGTTTATCGCCCTCAAGCCTGATAGAGTACGACTGAATTATGAAAGAAACTTTCTCTTAACCGATTATGATCAAACGACAACAAATGTTCATATATAGAAAACAATGCAATTGATATAGTACATAATATAAACACCATCTGATCTAATCTCTACAACTCTCATGACATTTCATTTCATTTCAAAGGATGTAATCAGCTACAAGATTGCTAAAGTATGTGTCAGAATGTGCTGTACTAGACATGTAGTGAACCAAATCACTCACTTGCAGTGACCAGGAATCTGTCATAACCTTCCCCTCCTGTTTCTACCTCGGTGATCATCAGAATGTATCGGCCAACAGGAAGGTTATCAGTTGATGCTAGTACATATTTGTTACCACCTTGACTTGCTCCTACTGCACCACCTGCAAGGAATCAATGCCGATATCATTGAAATAGTAACTATTTTTGTTCAATCCGGGTATATACGTACTTATACTTCATTTTTCACACAAGAGCCACACACTCACTTTTCACCACCTGTGAGGTTTTCCCCTCCACTAATATGGCATATGTATATGTACGTCCTGCAGTGGCATCCAGGGTAAACTCCACGTTCTGACTGCTTTCAACACAGGTATTGGTCCCTATACAATACAATGAACCATGGTACAATCACTTAGTGGTATTATTATCATTATTCCAGCAAACGCACTGATTTCAAGCCCGCAAGCTGCAACTGAGAAATCTTTAGATTCACTGTAAAAGGCATTCACACCAGCATCAAGGTCTTGTACTGTCACTGTGTAGTCACCAGGCTCTAGTTTGAGGTTGACTTGACCTCTTCCATTACTAACTGGGAAACTGGCACTTCCAGAACCAGGGACTGTGTCCTCTGAGTAACAAAACCATGATTCCTTTGAATCATAACTGGTCCACATACACACTATTTGTACATTCCACACACCTTTTACAACCTTGCCACCACTGCTGACGGTGTACTTGTATGTACGATCGGATTGCACACTCCAGGAAATCCTTCCAGTGGACTCACCTCCGACGCAAATGCCACTAGCCTCTATTGGTTGTAAGGATTCAAATGACACTAACATTACTGCATGTCAGGACTGAGAACTGCGAATAAGATCCTCACTCACCAATATTAAGAGGCACTACAGGCTTACATCCTGAATGATAATGAAACAATAGTAACAGTAAGATTAATGGAACAATCATACAGAAAGAGAGTGCATATTAAGAGTGAAGGCTTGCAACCCTTTAAATTGAGCCTTTTATTATTATCAATTCACCTTTTGTCAGTTGACCTTGGAATATTATACTTCTATCTCATTCATGCCAGAACACACACAAAATGTGCTTCTATACCATAACAAGTTCACCTAATACAGTACCTCTATATGTACCTCTTTGGCAGTTGTCTCGTATAATTATATTTTACACATAATACCCATCTCTGAGTGAGGGTGTATTATAGGCAGTGAAGGGGATAGGAAGCTGTAAAAGGTCCTGAGTGTACAAGACCACAATCAGACATGGAACAAGCACAACATGACCTATATATGGGTGTTAAGAGCACATGAGCACAAAGGCATTTATTCATTTCTACATTTAGTTTGGTAAGTTAAACCTTAATGGTGCTTTATGTTGTGAATAAGGAATCACAAATGTTAGGTTTTACTTCAGGCAAATGGGTTCATCAATATTGCCATACTTTTTACGAAGGGTATAGATCATACTATATCATCTCCACTCAGGTGCCCAACAATATGAATGTTATATATAGATTGATTATAAGGTGTCTGAGCAAACTTACAAAACTGTAGTGCCCTGGACTACGGCCAGAACTTCTTCCACACTTACAATACAGTGAGATGATACTTACCTACTTTTACAAGTACATACTGCATACAAGTTGGGCATATTGAAACTATGGCTAGAACTTCTTCTACACTTATAACACAGTGAAATGATACTTACCTGCTTTAATGCTGAAGTCACCCGTCTCAACATTTTTCTCATCAGAATCAATATCCTCAACTTCAAAACTGTATTGTCCTGGACCCAAACCACCAGAAGGAATGGTTAGTGTACCTACTTTGCCAACCACATTGAAACCCTTGCTCGGATCAGTTTTCCCAGGCAGTGTTTCACCTGCAAAGGGGATAGGGATCAGCCCTTGAGAAGTTGTATGTAAACAAGCAAACAATGTTAAAGGACTTACTTTTCTTCACAACACCACTGGATTTAATAGTATATGTATACATTCTTTCTACATTCATGTCCCAAGTGACTTGCACCGAATCTCCCAACTTGACACAATCAGGGGTCTCTGTTTATTCATATATGAAGATATGGATATGAACTAATATTCAATAGGTAATCAATAAACATAATTAGGATGATAATGGTATTTATTGTGAGACTCACTCAGGTTAAGAGGGATTTTTGGGTTGGTTTCTGGACAGACTGACTTCTGATCTTCACAGAGCCCAGTAGTAGCATTCAGTACATATCCATCCTCGCAGTAGCAGCCTGGCCCCACATTTTTACCTACACCAAAGCATGTCCTGTTACTTCCACATTCACTAAACGTCAAGTGGGAAGCAGATCTTGGATAGGTATTTCCAGGGTAGATAATATAATTGCACGCTCTTGTGACACCGTTCTTATTCACCAGGCCACCAACTATTATTTAGAGAAAGAAGTACTTGCATGTAACTTTATATGTACAATTATAGAAACTGCTCTGGACCTTACTTGTAAAGGTGAATGTTGCAAAATTGCACCCTGAACACATGCTGGTGAACTTCATTGTTGAGTACTGAGGTTTACCATCTTTACAGCTTTGCGTGCTGGTCTTGAAATAGCAATACGTCCCTGTTTTACCTATAGGAGAGTACATGATATTATTCAACACATACGACTTAATATAGCATGTTGCAAATTCAACTAAAAGAAACAAAACCTCAATTCAAGACCAAATTCAATTATGTACTGGAGATGTAATTGTGAATTATTATTCAAAGTTAGACAATTAGAATCAATATGGTTAATTTCAAGAGCATTTTGAACAACACATGTGGAGCTAATGTGAATATATAAAAGACAAAATGGATTTAATGCTAAATCTGTAGGTGATTTCATTTGTATAAATTAATATTGTCAATGGATCCAGTTGCACTATGACTCCTTGTCAATGACTGATTTACTCACACATCTGTGTGTCCATCTCTTTGAATGTTGCTTGCCCCGGGACCTCCTCCTCCAGCTTTAAAGTGCAATCAGGGTTGTCACTGCTCCAAGCAAGTTCAATCTGCCATATGTCCTCGGGTCTTTTGAAAACAGCACCGATGGCTGCCGCACTGATTGAACAAGAGTGTACTTGGCCAAAATGAAAGGCAACCCCTGCAATATGAAGTACATGTTGTTAGTGTTTCTTACAATGCTATACTGTATAAGAGTAATAATTTGTATAGTATTTCAGTACTGTGAAATGTGCTTGATTGAGTTGAAGGAGACAGTTATGATTTTTTTATGACGGAACCAGGAATCAGTCATATTAATGGTATTTTTATTGTATTTTTATTTTATTTTTATATAAGGGTATTTATATTGTTAAATCTTTATTGCAATAGATCCCACTTTCGCGTACAACATGCTACGCTCTTGACTAGTGAGTAATCACCACCTCACTGATAGATTGATTGATGCCAATTCAGTGCGATGAATATGTACATAGTTGCCAACACTTAAAAACTACCTCCAAGGACTCTTATGTATCTACACCTAATAGTATGTACTGCAGCCAAAATGGCTCAACGAATAGATGCAGGTTTAGTATCATTGATTGTGCATGATAAATAGCTGTGAAAGTGGTCTGGAACCTTGTTAAATATCATACTGTATTTAGTGTAAAACGAATTTATTCCATTTCGCTATTTCAATTTGAACAATCAAAAGTAGAATAGTATGATGCGGATAATCAGACAGTTTATGACGTCATATTGCAAATGGCTGTCAAACGATCGAACGACTCGAGAAGCCGATTTTCGAGGGACAATTGTTTTCGACGTTGTGCTCCATAGGAAAGTAACACTGAGTTATTACCTCGTTATTTTGATGAATTGATGGCAGAAGTACTTGCGCAAATCTTTTCAAGAGCTTTAAATTAATTTTGTCAATCGAATTATTGAACACTGCTGAACGGAAATCGAACAGGCCAAATTCTACTAGAGAATGAATAGGCAAATGACGTTGAAACAGTTTGATTCAAGCTCGTGTTTGTCGATTATGATGGCACTTCTAAAGACAATTTGAATAAAGACAATCGGATTTTGCACCCTGTGGTTTACTATAATTTAATACGGGACATTTCACCAATACGTGCGGGACATGTTACCACTGGAAAAAATCTATGAATGCCGCGATGATTTGTGACAGTTTACAATTGTGAATAAATCCTGTAAAATACTGTATTACTCATTGACTGTGTGTGTGGGTTAATCACACGACCTGGTATGTCAAATAACCTGTGGTTGATTACCTTATTAATTCTAATAACTGCTACAATACCATGTCCTGCGCATCTAAAGATATTATTGTGTGCAATAACAATAGTACACACTGTATTGGCCTGTGGAAAGTCAAAGCTTTGATATCTGCAACTATATGCACTATACAGAAATTATCCTCTAGTATTGTCAACAGATGGTGGCCATTAATTTTTACACAATAATAATTATTGTACTCTTTGTAACAAGTATGTAACTCACAAGCAAGCAGACAAAGTAACTTGACCATTTCCACTTTATTTCGGGAGTCTTGTCTTCAGTCTTTTTCAATTCTTGATTTGTAGGGATAACTTCTTGAAAACGTCAATGCTGCAAACTGGCTGGATGTGGTCTTTTATAGCAGTGGTTGGAGCTGGGATGACATGTGATATGTGTTCATCCTTTGGAGAAGCCACAAATCACTATTTGGCACTGGATTCTGGACTGATAGTCTGTCATTATCCATAATGGTGTTATGGATAGGTTTTTAGAGACAAAGAAAGACTGGTACACTAGGTGAGGACAATGAACTGTCACTGATTGGTTCATGGTCCACCTCATTCACAATTCCTACTAGGAAATTGTGCGTAGGAGTTGATCAGACCACTGATGACCAGCCAGCACCTTGGAGCTGTATTATTTTCATGTTGACTGTAGGGTCACGAGATACTGCACCACCCTGGGTATGTAGGGTCATGTGCTACATTTGCGAGAAAAAAAAGTAATTCGAGTTCAAAAACTGCCGACGCCGCACTCGAATTACTTGGAGGTCTTTCTTAGGTTCAGAAGAACCTTCGCTGAAGTTATTACGCTCGGCGAAGCTTCAGCGCACGAATTTCAGCCCAATTTCTAATTGTCGGCGTTCGAAATCGGCCATCTTTATTTCGCGCAATATAAATTATAATATAAATTCATTGTTGCGGTTACGCGTAGGAACACATATTATATATGTATCGATAATTACCGAGCGTTAGCGAGGTAATTATTTTCATGACGTCCGGTACGTCTGGAGAAAGACGTGGATGCCCTTTTCGAGACGATCGAGGCGATTTTTCGAACACGTTGACGATTCTTTCTTTGGGACGCCGTGCCATTTTGATCGACTGCCAATTCTGGTACTGGCCGAATTGATCACCTTCGAATCGTTCGACAGATACAAAAAACATTATTCTGGAAGTAGAAAGACGCGGGGACACTCGGGACATCTTCTGAAAGGCAGGAAACGACGGGGGGACCAGGGTCCTTCTTCGGCGAGTGGGCGTTATATCTTACGTGTTAAAACATCTATCTCTCATTATTTTGACCATTCTAAAACTGTTACATGGTTATTTAGACCACATATCAATGCTTTTGAACCTTTTGTGTCTGAATGATTCTCTTGTGGAACAAGGAATCTCGAAATACATGTTATTGTCGTATGGTCTCACACATAGAAACGCAAAGTAACGTTGTCGACACGCATACATCAACTGCTATTGTTCCTGTACTCCTACTTGGGCACATCTGCTGCTAAATGGGATAGACCCTATGTGCACATGCTGACATATGCACCTGAATGGGGCAAGCTGTAGCTGTCTAACACAATGAGATGACATCAATGCATTTTGATGTACACATTTATCGACATTTGGTATTTCTTCCTATACAGTGTAGTACTTTTGGAGTAGGGAGTAAGTTAAGGTAGAGTTAGGATAGGGTTAGGGTTAGGGTAGGGTTAGGGTTTTATATTTACGCATTGACTCATTTTGATGCTGTATAATACATCTATAAAATAATTGTCATCCTTCAATACAACACAGACATCTCTGTGCTGCAACATGGAATAAGCATGTTGTCACTACTGCAACTACTGCACAGCAGCAGAACCCAGCACACTGCATGTACGCATTGATTCATTTTAATGCCGTGTAATACATCTATAATAATCATTATCATCTTTCTGTGCTGCAACATGGGATGAACATGCTGTTACTACTGCAACTACTGCACAGCAGCAGGACACAGCACACTGCATGTACTTAGCCACCCTGTCAAGCACTTATGGATATGCTGGAATTTCCATAATTGCCTGAATACAGCATGCTGCAGTCATCAGTCAGTGCCTGTGTGTACGTTTTCAATGCCAGCTACTGCATGTCTATGCTAACCCCTGCTAACAGGGCGAGCTTAGGCGAGCCCCTTCAGACTCTGTCTGAACTAGTTGTTTCCGGTCCATAGTGAGTCGAAAGTTGGTCGCCCACGCATCTAATTGCTTTTCGTCGGGACACTCGCGGATTTATGGCCCATTTGCACTTTCTTTGTGCGCAAATTCCACGAGTTCACAACCGACTGGTCGCGATCCGTCCCTCCCGTCGGAAGGGGGCACGGACGCGTCACAGACGGAGGTAGAAGACTTTCGTCGAGATCGGCAGCAGTTGCCGAGATACGGACAAGAATGACACTCACGTTTCTTTGACTCAGGGGCTGGGTGTTCCGGGTGGGGCGCCGTCGGTAAGCTTAAAACGATCATCAGGAAGGCTGTCAAAGTTTTTATGTACAGAATTTCGATTCCTCATTGCGCCGAAAGGGGGTTCGTCAATTCGTCGTTCGGGAGCTCGAATTAGTCAGCCATGGTGACGTCCATCTTGGCAGACATTAAGTACATGACGTGCAATCTACGTAATCGAAAAGATGGCTAATCTACGAGTTTCAATTGCTCACTAATGGAACGTATTCCTCGTTGTAGAGACGACTGGTTCTCATGTGAAAAGACGTCAGCCCAGAGGGCTATGGATCAGGTAAAATGAACCCACCTACTGGCCATATAGACTGATGACATCCACTTAGCGTCATGCTCTCTCTGTAGTAGAGCATGCATAGAAGGGTTAGTCTGGCGTAACCGACCCTTGATCCGCCATTTTATTTTGTTGGGGCGGAGAAAGGGTCTGGTCTGGTCTGGAACCTATTTCTGTACCACGGCGCAGGAATTCGTGCGCCCAATCAGATTGCAGAACGCCTTTTAGACGCATAAAAACGTGAACGACTAATGATGGCTCATTTCCAGTATAGAAGTGTAGTTTGGCTATCGTTGACTGTCTAAATCCGTGAAAACCACCCGTTTACGTAAATTCGGTCAGCTCCATCTATCTCTCAGTGTCAAATCGGGGGGGTAGCAGTCTCCATTTTGCAACAAATCTCAAAAACATATGGCTGTTTGCTTCAGAATTCAAAATTCTTCTATATTTTGGAATTGTAATTGCTGCGCAAAGCCAACAGGACTCTGCCGAAGACAACGCATCCTTCGCCAACCGTTGTGCATGAGTGAAAATACCCCCTTAGAATATGCGATAATGTGCGATAAATTTACGATTTGTCATCGTCGACTCCGCCTCCCGGTACAGAAATAGGTTCCAGACCAGACCAGACCCTTTCTCCGCCCCAACAAAATAAAATGGCGGATCAAGGGTCGGCTACGCCAGACTATAGAAGGGTAGGGTTAGATCTTGGATCCTTTTTTGAACCAAGTATTATAGGTCAAAAAGTATCCCAGATCTAACCCCAATCATAACTCTACCTACTAACACTAACCCGACGTCGTCAATCCATATGGCCAGTGTCCATTATCTTCCTTTTACCTGATCCCTAAGGATTTTTGTCCTCGTGAGATGATTGTTCTTGCTAAGCACTTTGCAGTGTTGTACAACAGCTGTAGCTCTTGGTATGACATCAAATGTATAAATATGTCTAAACATATGTACCACACGTTAACAAACATACAATAATACACTGAACACACTTCAATCAACCACAATAGAAACATAAACACAGTTGATGCAATATGAGAGTCCAGCTGTCTCAGAACAATTACAAAAGGAATCGTGTATGCATCCACTCATCATGCACAAGTGAACACAAGTGGAAGTTGTGCAAGCATACTGTAATGAGTAAGTTCCGCAACCAATCAGTGGAACCAATCTCTTTGCACAAGTTGTCAAGAAATGTGGCCATGCATCATGTTACAAAACATGCAAACTGTGACAAAAGTTCTCCACAAATAGTACTCCCAAAGAAACAATCAATCTGGATCAGTACCAGAATGCTTACAAGGCTTGGCTCACAAATAGGAGAAATGTTAATAGCCCAAGCATTACCACTTATTATAATATAAACAATTATACAAAAGCAAGGTGGTCAATGTGGATATAAAGGTCATGCATATTAAACATATCACAACATGTGCAGTCATTATACTTGATAAACTACAACGAAACAAATAATTTACCTATATTCTACATTTTTGCAACAAACAGCAAAATAGCATGCAACTTTTCAAAGAATTAACCAGTATGAAACTAGTGTTACAGCCAATTACAATTGTCACCAACCGCTCAAACCTGCCAGCACCACCTTGGCCTTTTTGCCAGCAGTCTCCATCATTCTCCCATTGCTGACCTCCTACAAGAAGATATAACACAGAAGTCTTAATTTCTATCTAAGTCATTCACCTTGACTTACAGAAGTACACTATAATTGGAGTGCCGATCATAAAATTTAACTATTATCTTATAATACACACAACAGGCATACTTTACCTGTTTCATTCAAGTTGATCTAATTCTTTTTATTCCTGTTATGATTCAATCTATATAATATATCATTTGAATTTCAAAACAATTTTTTATTTAAAAGTATATTACGAATCAGGAATACTCCCCACAGTGTACAGAGTATTCCTGTGATGATCAAATCTATCCATGTGATCTCAATTTCAAAAAGAAAAACATAATACAGCAAAATACGGACATATTCTACTTCACGTAGCGAGGTCCTGAACCACGTTCACACCTAGTATTATATCTTTCAACAATGAATTTACAAACAATCACAGCAGCACCAAATAATAAATAAATGTGAATGTAATCGTACGTAAAATCAATAATGTATGCAGTGTGAGTCCATTTTTTAAAAAATTATTACATTGTATTGTTGAGATGAGCTCGTGATTTAGGGGTTAGCCCTGCCCATTTGGCATTCTGCCAAGATAGCTTCGACGTGATCATGATCTTGTTGGTAGAGTCACTAAGGTCAAGATTCCCTCAAGCACATGATGGCTGCTCTGAGGAGGGCAAAGCTTAATCTGGATCGAATCCACATCAGAGTGTGGTTGTATTCTTGCTTCCTCTTCTCGGCAATCATGGCTGCTAGTCTTTGGTACATGGTTGTGGCTGAACGGCCCATTCCTCCTGTGGCTGAGAAGACAATTGGGGAAAGGAGGCATGCTCAATTTCTGAGATTATTTGGCTATATGCTCTCCTCTTTTCTTGCTCATGTCTCTGGTACAGGCTTGAAGGTGTCGTTGATCTGTAGCTGGGTGCATGTGGATTGAAGACCCGGATATTGAGGAAGGTAGTGTGGAATCTATTTCCCCATAGGCCATTGGCTTTATGTCTAATCTGGCGCTGTCTTCTCTAATTGCGGTGTTGTGTTGCAGTGTTTCTCCGCTCAATGGTTGTAAATGAGGCTCGGTGGAGACATTATGACATACTTGGGATAGAAGGTCTGCGGTTAAGTCTCGCAATTTGTTGTGACGCAATATCAGGAATCCACCTAGACTGCAGCTGAGGGCATGCTCTACAGAGAAACTCTGTCCGCATCCACAGGTTGTGGACAATCCTCTGGTTTCCAGCCATACCTGAGACAGATGGCATCTTGAAAAGCCTCTTTGTGAAGGTTGAAGCCATGCTCTTTCAGATATAAATTTATCTCTATCTATCGGATGAGCATTACATACCTAAATATTTTTGATTTTAATCATGATGTCATATTCACATCTGTTTGAGGTAGGGAAGGGTGGGTTGGTTGATCAAGATAATGAACGTCAGAAAAGGATCCCAAAATTACAGCAGGTAAACCATATTAGCTCCCTCCTGAAATAAATGACACATATTATTAATTTGGATGGTAACCCCTTTCAGGTAACCAGCCGTATCTTAAAAGACAAGGCATCTCTGAACTCAGTCTTGCTGAGCAAGGGGGTGATAACCCTGATACCCTGCAGCGAGAAACCATACTTCTCTCATGGGAGAGTGTTTAATCAGCTAGATGAGCCATTATGGATGGGTTTGTAGAGACCAGGAGAGACTGGTACACCAGGTGAGGACAATGAACTGTCACTGATTGGTTCATGGTCCACCTCTTTTACAATTCCTACTAGTAAATTGTGCGTAGAGTTGATCAGACCACTGATGACCAGCTAGCACCTTGGAGTTGTATTATTTTCATGCTGACTATGTATGGTCATGAGATACTGCACCACCCTGGGTATGTAGGGTCACAGGATGCTGCACCACCCTTGCTGTGTAGGGTCACGTGCTACATCTGTGAGCAAAATGAATTTTTTAATTTATCTTATTTAATTAGTTTTATCTATGGTGTCATTCTTACATCTGTTCTGGGTAGGGAAAGGTGAGTAAGTCTGAGCAAGATAATGAACATCAGAAAAAGATCCCAGAACTACAGTAGATAGTACATCTTAATTTGGATGGCAACCTTTCAAGTAACCAGTCATATCTCATAGACAAGGCATCTCTGAACTCACTTTTGCTGGGTGAGAAACCATACTTCTCTAATGGAAGAGTGGCTAACCAGCTAGATGAGCTCTTGTCTTTATCAAACTCCGCATATTATTAATTTTTTGTTACTATGAATTATTATGGAAATCTTGTGAAAACCACTATAAGACAATTAAACATTATTAATGAATCAGATTCATTTTAAAGGATCTTGTGTAACATAATAATACCCATTAATGACACATAATATTATTATTAAGAACCATTAGTTACGTCATGGTTACTAAGGACAGGTTGAAGTATTACAATTTTATGTGAACTCCAGTAAGCCTAAACCATAATTCAGAAATGAGCATTAATGAAATTACTGTTGTTAGGTAAGTTGAAGTAAGTTATTTCTGTAGGTAATTGATTGGCAGAAACACAACTTGAAACAGCATACATCAATACCTTATATGGTTTGTATATACACATCTGCAACAGCTGGAGAATCGGAGTGTCAAGAGAAATATTGAACGATGTGGATGGTCTTTGTTGTACCATGGATGTTTGATCTATACATGGATGTTTAACAAATCACTCTTTGTTACCGTGGAAGGGTCCAGAAACACACAATGAGTTATTCTGCTCTACCTACAAAGATATGTTGGTCTTAGGGATTCAATATATTCTGTTGTAGACTCTAGATATTTATATTCATTATATTATATGCATGTGTTAAGTATAATGTTGTAGTCTTATGTCAAATTTCAAAGTGTGAATGTGTGTCGGACAACATTTCATGCTAGGGAATTCATTGAAACAGCACTACTACAACACAACAGTTTCGGCTACAGCTTCCATCATACGTATGATAGGGTTATGATACACCTGATGAAGAATCCCTGGACGAAACTGTCGTGTTATTGTCCTGCTGTTTCAATGAAATCTCCAGCATGAAATGTTGTCCTATTCACCCTATCCTATCCCTTCAAGATTGTTCACCCATTTTGAGCCATTACTGGCAATGGGTCATGATGAGTATTAGACTAAGTGAGCAGTCACCGTTTGCTGTCTCTAACTCCATTTTCACTTTAAGAATACGAGTGTTTGCAAAATTACTAGTGTTAATTACATCATGGTTGCTAGGTGTGAGTTGGTGGATTAGCCAATACCTGTGGTTGGTGATGATCTAAATCTTATTGCCTCTCACCCTGTGTATGTACATAGCATGTACATTCATGTGGTCTCCATTTGAATACAACAGCAGCTGTCACCCAAATAATTCAATTTTATTTAACACGTGCAATGGAAAATAGACAAATTAGATACTGCTGTAAAACCTACAAGTGCAACCATTTTCTTTCAGTGTCTGTTACCCACCTCAGCACTGGTCATTTCATGCTAACTTGCAAATTCCATAATAATATTACACAGTTTCTATATGACCTCTTTGTCTCCTAGATCAATGTCCATTCTGTTGTTTTATAGTTTTGTGGATGTTGTTGGTGATGTTGAAAGAGTACACACCACACACACACAAACAACACACCAGTGAATGCATGCATCCTCACACACAGTCAATCACGCAAACTCAGTCAAACACACACACACACACACACACACACACACACACACACACACACACACACACACACACACACACACACACACACACACACTGTTATGCTTATGGGAATGCAGAATATGTTTTCATGCAACCTGCAGCCAATCCATTCTTAATTTGAAGCCAAATGAATTGTTCAAAATGAGTATAATAATGATAAATGATAAAAAATCTTGATATACGTGCATTAAATAATATGCACGGTAATTATTCTGTGTTATAGAAAGGTTATTTTCTTGAATTGAAGCCTATTATACCAGGATGAAAAGATCCTTTAGGATTGTTGATACTCATCAGCCACGATAGCGTATGGCAACTTGATCAGCTGTTCCCCCATTTTTCCTGACAGAGATGGTCAAGGTACTTTCACTCCCAGTATAAGGCTGGAGGAGGCATTTCCCTGTAAAGCATTGGAGAATGACGGGATAAAGTCATGTACAAAAGTACACAATATGTAATACTATTACGTATGTGCATATAATCTATCCATCTGTAATATTATTGGAGAATACACATACCCGTACGTATGAACCAAAAGATGCTAACATCTCACCAACCATGCATACATGTACATACTGCATACAAGTTGGGCATATTGAATTTTAGAGATATTCCTAACTATTACTTGAGTAGTAATGATATGATGTAATTCACATGATAAATATTGTATGTGTTAAAAGTCTTCTGGGTTTGGTAAATTTGGAGAAACAGCTGGTAGGTGGCTACCCATACACCACACACCATATAGTCCACAGTATGGTGTGAAGTATGCATAACGAAGATTGTGATAATACCGTTTGTAGTCTTTTCTCACCTGATGTCAGCTACTACAAACAGGAAACTATGGTATCAGGTATTATGCAAATACAGTACTTCCTAAGTACTGGGTGGTTGAGTAAACAGTGGAAGTAATTTTAATAAGCTATAGTTCTTGAAAGAATATGTACCACAAGTGTGCTCTCTCTCACTCTGTATGTCTGTCTGTTTTTGTGAGTGTGTGTGTATAATGTGTGTGTGTGTGTGTGTGTGTGTGTGTGTGTGTGTGTGTGTGTGTGTGTGTGTGTGTGTGTGTGTGTGTGTGTGTGTGTGTGTGTGCATTCCTGGGTATAAGTATGCAATAATGACCATGCCATGAGCAAAAGGAAACCCTAGCAACCACTTCAAATAATCATTGTCTACCTACTTTCGTATGGTGTGGTATGCATACTTTCTTATGCCCTTTATATACATATGCATACCTTGTCCTGTCAGGCTGGCTTCCGCAGCACTTCCTACTTTAGCTGTGAGGCCACCAGCAAACCTTCCACCTTGAATTGGATCCAAGCAGATGTACATTCCACTGTGTTCTCCATTAGCTGTATACCTCACCTCAGAGCCAATATCTCCACCTGTAGAAATTGAAATTATTATTTGAATTGTTTTCAAATTGATGTAGCAAAATGTATATTATAGACAAGTACAAGTGAGTAATTAGGCATTAAATTGAGACTGATCCTCAAATTTTTTTTCCATAGGTTGGGTTTATTGTCCTCAAGCCTGACATTTCATCTGTTTGTGGGTCAAAGTGTACATATTTGCATCTATTGACGTGAAAACATGTGTGCACTAATGAAAACAATAGGAAATGATCCACAGGATGTAATCAGCTAGAGTGTGTGTCAGAATGTGCTTTACTAGACATGTAGTGAACTAAATCACTCACTTTCAGTGACCAGGAATCTGTCATAACCTTCCCCTCCTGTTTCTACTTCGGTGATCATCAGAATGTATCGGCCAACAGGAAGGTCATCAGTTGATGCAAGTACATATTTGTTACCACCTTGACTTGCTCCTACTGCACCACCTGCAAGGAATCAAATGCCAATATCATTGAAATAATGACTATTTTTGTTCAATCCGAGCATATACATACTTATACTTCATTTTTCACACAAGAGTCACACACTCACTTTTCACCACCTGTGAGGTTTTCCCCTCCACTAATATGGCATATTTGTATGTACGTCCTGCAGTGGCATCCAGGGTAAACTCCACGTTCTGACCGCTTTCAACACAGGTATTGGTTCCTATACAATACAATGAACCATGGTACAATCACTTAAATGGCATTATTATTGTTATTCCAGCAAACGTACTGATTTCAAGCTCGCAAGCTGCAACCGAGAAGTCTTTAGATTCACTGTAAAAGGCGTTCACACCAGCATCAAGGTCTTGTACTGTCACTGTGTAGTCACCAGGCTCTAGTTTGAGGTTGACTTGACCTCTGCCATTACTAACTGGGAAACTGGCACTTCCAGAACCAGGGACTGTGTCCTCTGAGTAACAAAACCATGATTCCTTTGAATCATAACTGGTCCACATACACACTATTTGTACATTCCACATACCTTGCACAACCTTACCACCACTGCTGACGGTGTACTTGTACGTACGATTGGCTTGCACACTCCAGGAAATCCTTCCAGTGGGCTCACCTCCAGTACAAATACCTCTAGCATCTATTGGTTGTATAGATTCAAATGTACATTAACATCATTGCAAGGCAGGACTGAGAAATGGGAATAAAATCCTCACTCACCAATTTCAAGAGGCTCTACAGGCTTACAACCTGAATGATAAACAAGCAATAATAATAAAATTGATGGAATTATCATACAGAGTGAATTATTATCATGAAGAGTGCATAAGGGTGATGCATTGCCACAAACCTTTTTTAACTTTGAAGCTGGCAGTTTTCATGGAAGGAATGGAAGATGACAAATCATTGATGGTCACTTTGAACACGCCTATAGGCCATTCTCCTTGGGTGGTGATAGTCAATGTTCCTCTGCCACCACTAACGACAAAGTTGCCTGAACTTCGTGCTCCAGAGACCGTTTTAGCTGAGATATGTACGACAATTATTATGATATGTAATGGCAACTGTGTAATATTTAGACATGTGAGAATAACAATAAATTGAATGTTCTGCATGTACTTACTAAAGTTGAGATTTCCATTCCTTATTTTGTAGGAGTAACTTCTGTCAGACATTACTGTCCATGAAATCTGTATACTGGATTCGGAAGACCTCACACAGCTTGGTACCACTGCAATTAATAGATAACAGAGCACTGAATGATGTACATGGACTCTGAGAATGCAATTGTATACTATGGGAGCCCTGTAAACACATACAACTGGAGTATATAGACAAATGCTACTGGCTCTTTCCCCCACCCTACAAATATAGTGAAAATTGCAAGATACAATATTTAATACAAAGTGAAAACCACTTGAACAATCTACATGATAACACTTCTCATTTCTGAACCCATGGAATTGAATCTCATGCATGGAATAGAATCAATTCCAACATAGGTACATGGTAGGCATTAAAACAACCATTTGACATTGAATACCCCATACAATGAGTATCTTTTCATTTGCCACATCAACAGATTTCAATCTCATATATGTGCATGGTAGGCGTTAGGAATAATGTATTGTCAACACAAATGCATGCCTTTAACGGACTTATGAGGAGTACTGTATTGATGTAGTTTGTGTACATTCAGTGAACATGAATGAATTTCCACTTTGTGATAACTCACTCAAATTAAAGGGATGGGGTTGCTTACACTCTACAAGAAGAAGAAACATAGAAATCATTTAATTGATACTGTATCATTTTATTTTTTATACACAAGTATATTATATTATTATTGTGATACCGTAAAACCAGAAATATTGGCGGAAAGAATATTTGGCAGTTGGTCGAATTTTAGGGTATTGGCATTTTTTATTTTGGCGGATGGCAAGCCCAGGTTATAATAAGGTAGACTGTCAGAATTCCGTTCCTTTCTCTAGAAGTACCGATACATCACCATGATTATATGAGCCACATGGACACGCAAGTTCGGGATTACGTCACTTAATTGTGACGTAATCCTGACGTTTTGCACGGGTGTTATTATTTTGGTGAATATTATGTTGGCGTTAGTCAATCAAACTACCCAACCGCCAAAAAAAGACTGCCAATATTTCCAGTTATACGGCAATGTAAAATGTGTAGTTATCATGATCACATTAATCTAATGGAACTGGGACTTACCTTCAATGGAGAAATCCTTCGATTCTTGGTAAAAATTCTGAACACCAGCATCAAGGTCTTCAACAGTAACCTTGTAGTTACCAGCTCCAAGAGTAACCTTCACTAGAGCTCTACCACCAGACACAGTAAAATCTCCCCCTCCTGTTCCAGCTCCCTGTCCCTCTGCATACAACATAACACAATCTCTATTCCTTATGTACAGTTAGGTAAGGTATATTATAGTTCACTTTGGTCTCAATGTTGCAAATCTGATTTGAGTGTGGGTGTCGCTTTTATTGTAAATATTGTACAAATTGCAAGGGGGCCTCACATTCAACATGTGTCCACTATTTTATAAACATACACCGAACATGTCAACAGTCACAATCGGATATGTATTGTTTAGATTAGCTGGGATTACAAACTACTTACTTTTAACAACACTATTGTCAGAAGTGTCAGTAATTGTATACCGGTAACTTCTATCTGAAGCCACATCCCAAGTGATTTCTGTGTTCTGGATTCCTTTTGTATCACAGTCAGGCTTCACATCTATGAATGGACGAACAACACAGACAATTTAATTCAGATCATCAATGTGATTGTAAGGATCCACACTGAAACATAATAGAGATGATGAATTTTTTACTGCACCAAACACAGAAACAAATAACACTCACTGATATTCAAATCTCTTTCAGGCTTGCATCCTGAAATGAAATGAGATTGAACAAGTACAGTAGAGTATGCATACATAGTATGTCATATACTGCATATACAGTACATATTATATAGAATAATATTACACCGGTGAACGCATACGTATGCATTGCACATACAGGACAACATTGCAACAGGGCTCTCTCTGATGATGAATTTTGAACCAAATGGCATGCAACCCTTTGAGCCTTTTATTATTATCAATTCTCCTTGTTGTCAGTTGATTTTAGAATATTATACTGTATACCCTATATTGTTGTCATTTTGACTTCCAGTATGTAACGCTCATCCGATAGATATATTATATTATATATATATATATATATATATATATATATATATATATATATATGCGTGTGTGTGTTCCTACGCATAACTGCAACAATGAATTTATTATCGAGCGGTTTATATCGCGAGGTTATCTGTTTCCATCGCATAGGGGTGCCCAGAGTTGACGCCCACTCATTTGATTAATTTCTGGGTTAAAAATTCTAGATTTTGTCCCATTTGTACTTTCTTTCGCAGAGAGTTTCAACATGCTCGTGAAAGAAATTCGATATTGGTCAATGCTGGTGTGAGTGGGCATCGGTGTGCTACGAAATGAAGTAACGAACTTTTGTACAGACAAGCTGGAGTTTGCGCAACGCGTAAGAAAAGGCAACTCACATTTCTTTCCTTCACGGTGGCACTCTCCTCGCTATGCGATCAGCAGACCTCTTAAAACGTGAAAAAGCAAGTTTTCTAAAAATTTTGTGTAACGATTTTTGACTTTCCTTTCGGCGTGAGTAGGGTATGCCGTAACGTCGTTTGGGACCTAGAATTGGCCGGCCATAATGACGTCCATCGTATTAGCCATTTGCAAATAACATATGACGTCATGACATCTGCTTGTGGTCATGCGCGTGACTGTGTCTTTTTCCTTTTTTTCTTTCAAAAACTGCCTAATATTACAATACAATTGTTCAAATAAATATATGTAGACTAGAACATACCTTTGTTCCATAGCGAGGTTCTGCACAGAGTGCACACCTAGTATTATAATATATATTGCGCGAAATAAAGATGGTCGATTTCGAACACCGACAATTAGAAATTGGGCTAGAATTCGTGTGCTGAAGCTTTGCCAAGCGTAATAACTTCAGCGAAGGTTCTTCTGAACCTACGAAAGACCTCCGAGTAATTTAAGTGCGAGGGCCGGCAGCCCCACGAGTTTTTGAACTCGAATTACTTGTTTTTAGTATGGTAACCTTAATGGTACTTCATGCTGTGAATAAGAAATCCAAAAATGTTAGCTAGGTTTTACTTCAGGCAAATCGTCTCATCCATATTCCCATACTTTTTGCAACGAGTAGATCATACTATAATATTATTATCATTTCAACCCACTTGCCGGCAATATAAATGTTATTGATTGATTATCAGGTGAGCAAACTTACTAAACTAGTGTCCTGGAACTACAGCCAGAACTTCCTCTACACTTACAATACAGTGAGATGATACCTACTTTTACAAGTACATACTGCATACAAGTTGGGCATATTGAAACTATGGCTAGAACTTCTTCTACACTTATAACACAGTGAAATGATACTTACCTGCTTTAATGCTGAAGTTATCCGTCTCAACATTTTTCTTATCAGAGACAATATCCTCAACTTCAAAACTGTATTGTCCTGGACCCAAACCACCAGAAGGAATGGTTAGTGTACCTACTTTGCCAACCACATTGAAACCCTTGCTCTGATCAGTTTTCCCAGGCAGTGTTTCATCTGCAAAGGGGATAGGGATCAATTTAACCCTTGAGAAGTTGTATGTAAACAATTGGACAATGTTTAAGGACTTACTTTTCTTCACAACACCACTGGATCTAACAGTGTAAGTATACATTCTTTCCGCATTCACTTCCCAAGTTACTTGCACCAATTCTCCCAACTTGACACAATCAGGGGTCTCTGTTTATTCATATATGAAGATATGGATATTAACTAATATTCAATAGGTAATCAATGAACATAAATATCATGATAATGGTGTGTATTTTGAAACTCACTCAGGTTAAGAGGGATTTTTGGGTTTCTTTCTGGACAGGCTGACTCCTGATCTTCACAGAGCCCAGTAGTAGCATTCAGTACATATCCCTCCTTGCAGTAGCAGCCTGGCCCCTCATCTTCGCCCTCCTCAAAGCAAGTCCTGTTTCGTCCGCAGTCTCTAAACTCCATGTTGGAAACAGATCTTGGATAGGGACTTCCAGGGTAGATAATCTTTTTGCATGCTGTGGAACTATCTCCTTTCAGGTCTTCAACTATTATTTAGAAACAAAGTAGTGGGATATCATGCATGCAACATTATATGTACAATTATAGGAACTGCTCTGGATCTTACTTGTAAATGTGCGTGTTGCAAAACCAGGACAATCCTTTGGACAGTTTGACTCGAACTTCATTAATGGGTACTGAGCTATACCCTTTACACAACCTGGCTTGGTAACGTCAAATACGCAATAGCCCCCTTTTTTACCTATAGAAGAGTACATAATATTATTCGACACATACGTATGACTTAATATAGCATGTTGCAAATTCAACTGAAAGAAACAGAAACTCAAATTCAAGACCAAATTTGATTATGTACAGGAGACATAATTGTGAATTATGTCTCAAAGATCAACAATTATAATAATTGTGTATTATTAGTCAAAGATCAGCAATCCTAATCAATATGATTTCAAGAGCACTAAGTCTTTGAACAACACTATGTTGAAGGATTACCCCAATATAAAGCATGTGGGGGAAATGTGTAAATTTAGTTTTGGAAAAAGATAAAATACAATATGGATATACAGTAATGCAAATTTTGTAGATTCCTTCATTTGTGTAAATTAATATTGTCAATTGCAGTATGAAACTTTGCTAATGACTGATTTACTCACACATCTCTGAGATCTTCGGTTCCAAATCTTCTTTCCCATGGGTCTTCTCCTCCATCAGTATCAGTTCGCAATCTTTGTTCTCGGAACTCCAAGCAACTTCAATCTGCCATAAGCCCCCAGGTATTAAGAAATAAGCTCTGACGTCTGATTGCAAATTGAGTGCACAAGTCTTAGAGTGTACTTGGGCAAAATGAAAGGCAACCCCTGCAATATGAAGTACATGTGTGTTAGTGTTACTTACAATGCTAACTGTATAAGAGTATTTCAGTACTGTGAAATGTACTTGATTGAGGTGAAGGAGACAGTTATGTTTTTTTACGACAGAACCAGGAATTAGTCATATTAAGGGTATTTTGAGCTTTATTGCAGTATATCCTGCTTTTGTGTACAAAATGATTCAGTATATATACATATAATATTATATGTATGTGACTCACAAGCAAGCAAACAAAGGAGTTTGACCATTTCCCACTTTATTTCGGAAGTCCTGTCTTCAAACCTTTTCAATTCTTGATTCGTAGGGATTAGTTCTTGAAAACGTCAATGCTGCAAACTGGCTGGATGTGGTCTTTTATAGCAGTGGTTGAAGCTGGGATGTGAAATGAGGTCATCCTTTGGGGAAGCCACAGATCACAATTTGACACCTCCTGCAGGATGTGTAGTAAGCCTTTCATAATGGGAATAGTGGGTACATTGAGACACCCAGAGTAAGAAACCTGAAAGTGAGTGAAAAATTTCAATTCAGATTAGAAGGGGTGAAGATATTCAGCTGGTCTTTCAATTCAGTACACTGCATAGCACACCAAGTGATGACCCTATTACAGATGTGTCCTATGTGAGCATGTACTGTGTAATGGTACATAATATTATAATCTATGTAATATATACATATATGCATTATCAAATATGATGGTGTCTACAGAAAATTACTCAGTACGTACCCTGGTATTGCATAAACGTACTAAACCTCTAGATTCTGTAAACTATGAGCTAATAGTAGTTTAGCAATTTGAAGCTGGTGTCCCTTCAAGGTACTTACTACGTACATGGGTTGGAATGTATGTACTCTGTACCTGGTATCATCTGTAGAATACTATCAATCAAAATAATGTAATGGAGTACAGCATAATCTGAATGGTCAGAATGGCCTCAATTTGTTGTTCTGGTAAACAAAATTAGCACTACGTGCTAATGTGTTCAATTAGGCATTTGAATTCAAGCTTCCACAGACCACAAAGTTATGTCTTTCCTGTTATGGTACTCGTGACTTCATGACATTTCCTTGAGATATGGAATTCTTAGAATATACAGTATGTAACTTCACATATTTGTGTTGGATAATTAGGAAAATATTAATACTATAATAACAGCACCATCATGTGTACCATGTACCCATGATGGATATTGCGCATGTGTGTCTCTTAGTGTGTGTGTGTGTGTGTGTGTGTGTGTGTGTGTGTGTGTGTGTGTGTGTGTGTGTCCTAATTCCACTTCATATGACGTTTCCTCAAGTTATGGATTCCTGGAATAATTATTAACTTCACATGTGTACTTACATGTAGTCCTGATCATGTTGATGAAATGGGTCACAGGTGCAAGAATTATAATTAGGAAAAGCATACAACCCTAACATCATGTGTACCATGTACACATGATGTTAGGGTTGTATGATAGTGTGTGTGTGTGTGTGTGTGTGTGTGTGTGTGTGTGTATGTGTGTGTGTGTGTGTGTGTGTGTGTGTTTGTGTGCGTGTGTGTGTGTGTGTCTATGTGTGTATTGTGTGTGCGTGTGTGCGTGTGTGTGTTGTGTGCATGGATATGTGTGTGTACATGCGCGTGTGTGTGTGTGTGTGTGAGTGTGTGTGCATGTGCGTGTTTGTGTGTGTTGGATTGGTGGATGTGTGTGTGTGTGTGTGTGTTTGCATGTCCTAGTTCCACTTCGTATGACATTTCTTCGAGTTATGGATTCATGGAATAAGTATCACTTCACATGTGTACTTCTGTGTAGTCCTGATCATGTTGATGAAATGGGTCACAGGTGCAAGGATTATTAGGAAAATCATACAACCTTAACATCGATCATGTGTACTATGTGCTTCGCATGCGTACTTACATGTAGTCCTGCACGTGCATGTGTGTGTGTTTGTGTATCTGCATTTCCATATGTGCACTGTACCTGTGCGCTTATGTGTGTTTGTGGTTGCATGTGTGTGTCTGTCTCAAGATGCATGTTCATGTGTGCATGTACATATATATGTATGTCTGTACATGTACATATGTGTATGTATTTGTGTCTGTGTTTACATGTTTGAGTGTTGATATATGTACAACTAGATATGCTGTCAACTACTGACTACACTCTGGTACATGCACACTACTCTCTGGTACATGCACACTACACCTTGGTCCATACACACTACTCTCTGGTCCATACACACTACTTTCTGGTCCATACACACTACTCTCTGGGCCATACACACTACTCTCTGGTCCATACACACTGCTCTCTGGTCCATACACACTGCTCTCTGGTCCATACACACTACTCTCTGGTACATGCACACTACACCTTGGTCCATACACACTACTCTCTGGTCCATACACACTACTCTCTGGTCCATACACACTACTCTCTGGTCCATACACACTACTCTCTGGTCCATACACACTACTCTCTTGGCCATACCCACTACTCTCTGGTCCATACACACTACATGTGTGCATGTGTCTTTTAGTGCATGTGTGTGTGTTTGTGCGTGTGTGTGTGTGTGTGTGTGTGTGTGTGTGTGTGTGTGTGTGTGTGTGCATGTGTCTTTTAGTGCATGTGTGTGTCCACATGTGTGCATATGTGTGTGTGTGTGTGTGTGTGTGTGTGTGTGTGTGTGTGTGTGTGTGTGCTTGTGTGTGTACATGTGTGTATGTGTTGTGAGTGTGTGCATCCTCATGGGTCTATGTGTTTGTGTGTTTGTGTGTGTGTTGGATGGGTGGATACGTGCGGGTGGGTGTGTTCGTGTGTCCTAATTCCACTTTGTTTGCCATTTCCTCAAGTTATGGATTCCTTGAATAAATTATCAACTTCACATGTGTACATACATGTAGTCCTGATCATGTTGATGAAATGGGTCACAGGTGCAAGAATTATAATTAGGAAAAGCATACAGCCCTAACATCATGTGTACCATGTACACATGATTTTAGGGTTGTATGATAGTGTGTGTGTGTGTGTGTGTGTGTGTGTGTGTGTGTGTGTGTGTGTGTGTGTTTGCATGTCCTAGTTCCACTTTGTATGACATTTCTTCGAGTTATGGATTCCTGGAATAAGTATCACTTCACATGTGTACTTACGTGTATAGTTCTGATCATGTTGATGAAATGGGTCACAGGTGCAAGGATTATTAGGAAAATCATACAACCTTAACATCGATCATGTGTACTATGTGCTTCGCATGCGTACTTACATGTAGTCCTGCACGTGCATGTGTGTGTGTGTGTGTATCTGCATTTCCATATGTGCACTGTACCTGTGCGCTTATGTGTGTTTGTGGTTGCATGTGTGTGTCTGTCTCAAGATGCATGTTCATGTGTGCATGTACATATATACGTATGTCTGTACATGTACATGTGTGTATGTGTTTGTGTCTGTGTTTACATGTTTGAGTGTTGATATATGTGCAACTAGATATGCTGTCAACTACTGACTACACTCTGGTACATGCACACTACTCTCTGGTCCATACACACTACTCTCTGGTCCATACACACTACTCTCTGGTCCATACACACTGCTCTCTGGTCCATACACACTGCTCTCTGGTCCATGCACACTACTCTCTGGTACATGCACACTACACCTTGGTCCATACACACTGCTCTCTGGTCCATACACACTGCTCTCTGGTCCATACACACTGCTCTCTGGTCCATACACACTACTCTCTGGTACATGCACACTACACCTTGGTCCATACACACTGCTCTCTGGTCCATACACACTACTCTCTGGTCCATACACACTACTCTCTGGTCCATACACACTACTCTCTGGTCCATACACACTGCTCTCTGGTCCATACACACTATATACTGTGGGACACCTGTTATCAGGACACCTTGGGTCAGTCTTTTCGTGTCCTGATTACAGGGGTGTCCTTATTTCAGGGGTTACGTACTTTGGATTGAAATTAATGGACTTGCACAACGTCGGGCGTAACCTGGCGGCCATATTGGGTGGCAAAAAGACACATTGCGTATAGGGAGCAATACGAAATTTATCTAGTTGTATATAAGAGTTCTAGACACTTCATCTTCGAACTAAACCTCAAATTTCTTAGAGACATACGCTAATATGATACAATCCAAAGCATCTTCGTAATCCTAATGATCGCATTTTCACCTCGAAATCCCCTGCACGTATGAATTGTCAGGGGGACAAACTGGAGAAAATCTTACAGCCTCAGAAACTTTGATTTGTCCGTTTTATTGTGTATGATTTACTAATGTTTTGTATACACTGGTTCATATTTTCCCGTCTGTTTCACAGAATAACGAAAGTCCATTTTTCATGGGGCATTTTACATACATTACAATACTGAATAAGTTGGTGCCAAGATTATGCGTCTGTTTTAGTGCGGTGTCCGTATTTCAGGGGGCCGGGTTATAGGTGTGTGTGTGTGTGTTTGTGTGTGTGTGTCTCTTAGTGTATGTGTGTGTATGTGTGTGTGAGTGTGTTTGTGTTTGTGTGTGTGTGTGTGTGTGTGTGTGTGTGTGTGTGTGTGTGTGTGTGTGTGTTTGTGTGTGTGTGTCCTCATGGGTGTATGTGTATGTGTGTGTGCGTGTGTTTTTGTGTTTGTGTGTGTGTGTTTGTGTGTGTGTGTGTGTGCGTGTGTGGGCATGTGAGTGTCCATACATGTGTGTGTACGTGTGTGTATGTGTTTTTGTGTTTGTATTTGTGTGCGTGTGTGTGTGTGTGTGTTTGTGTGTGTGTGTCTCTTAGTGTATGTGTGTGTGTGTGTGTGTGTGTGTGTGTGTGTGTGTGTGTCCTCATATGTGTATGTGTGTGTCTGTCTGTGTGTGTGTGTGTGTGTGTGTGTGTGTGTGTGTGTGTGAGTGTCCATACATGTGTGTGTGTATGTGTGTGTGTGTGTGTGCGTGTGTGTCTGACCTCATAATATGTGTATGTGTGTGTCTGTCTGTGTGTGTGTGTGTGTGTGTGTGTGTGTGTGTGTGTGTGTGTGTGTGTGTGTGTGTGTGTGTGTGTGTGTGTCTGACCTCATAATATGTGTATGTGTGTGTCTGTCTCTGTGTGTGTGTGTGTGTGTGTGTGTGTGTGTGTGTGTGTGTGTGTGTGTGTGTGTGCATGTGTGTGTGTTTGTGTGTGTTGGATTGGTGGATGTGTGTGTGTGTGTGTGTGTGTGTTTGCATGTCCTAGTTCCACTTCGTATGACATTTCTTCGAGTTATGGATTCATGGAATAAGTATCACTTCACATGTGTACTTCTGTGTAGTCCTGATCATGTTGATGAAATGGGTCACAGGTGCAAGGATTATTAGGAAAATCATACAACCTTAACATCGATCATGTGTACTATGTGCTTCGCATGCGTACTTACATGTAGTCCTGCACGTGCATGTGTGTGTGTTTGTGTATCTGCATTTCCATATGTGCACTGTACCTGTGCGCTTATGTGTGTGTCTGTCTCAAGATGCATGTTCATGTGTGCATGTACACATATATGTACAGTGGCAAACACTTAATATGCCACAATTGGATTTGAAAAATTTTGGCCTATTATCCGTTTTGGCATATTATCCTAACAGTCAGTGAACGTCATTGAATAAAATCAATAATTATAAATTAATGAGGATATACATAATAATGGTGATAATAGTAAAGACAAGCACAGCTCCTACTATAATATTAGCAAACAGTCAATGGTGGAAATACTGCAGCAAAGTAGCCTGCACTTGTGACTGCGTAGCACAATAGACATTGATGAAGTGATAAGTGACAAACTGATAAAGTGACAGAAATGAGGTGTGGCATATAAAGTGTTACCTAACACATGGTAATCAATCAATTGGTGTCAGTGTAACAATGGCGGATGGCGGATATGGCGTTTGGCGAATTATATGTATAGTAAGTACATACAAATGAATTTGTTCAGGAAAATAGCAGCATAATAAGCGGTTTGGCATAATAAGCGGTGGCATATTAAGCATTTACCACTGTATGTCTGTACATGTACATGTGTGTATGTGTTTGTGTCTGTGTTTACATGTTTGAGTGTTGATATATGTGCAACTAGATATGCTGTCAACTACTGACTACACTCTGGTACATGCACACTACTCTCTAGTCCATACACACTACTCTCTGGTCCATACACACTACTCTCTGGTCCATACACACTACTCTCTGGTCCATACACACTACACCTTGGTCCATACATGCTACTCTCTGGTCCATGCACACTACTCTCTGGTCCATACACACTGCTCTCTGGTCCATACACACTACTCTCTGGTCCATACACACTACTCTCTGGTCCATACACACTACTCTCTGGTCCATACACACTACTCTCTGGTCCATACACACTACTCCTGGTCCATACACACTACTCTCTGGTCCATTCACACTACTCTCTGGTCCATACACACTACTCTCTGGTCCATACACGCTACTCTCTGGTCCATACACACTACTCTCTGGTCCATACACACTACTCTCTGGTCCAAAAACACTGCTCCCTGGTCCATACACACTGGATACAGTGGGACTCCTGTTATCATGACACCTTGGGTCAGTCTTTTCGTGTCCTGATTACAGGGGTGTCCTTATTTCAGGGGTTACGTACTTTGGATTGAAATTAATGGACATGCACAACGTCGGGCGTAACCCGGCGGCCATATTGGGTGGCAAAAGACACATTGCGTATAGGGAGCAATACGAAATTTATCTAGTTGTATATAAGAGTTCTAGACACTTCATCTTTGAACTAAACCTCAAATTTCTTAGAGACATACGCTAATATGGTACAATCCAAAGCGTCTTCGTAATCCTAATGATCGCATTTTCACCTCGAAATCCCCTGCACGTATGAATTGTCAGGGGGACAAACTGGAGAAAATCTTACAGCCTCAGAAACTTTGATTTGTCCGTTTTTATTGTGTATGATTTACTAATGATTTGTATACACTGGTTCATATTTTCCCATCTGTTTCACAGAATAACGAAAGTCCATTTTTCATGGGGCATTTTACATACATTACAATACTGAATAAGTTGGTGCCAAGATTATGCATCTGTTTTAGTGCGGTGTCCGTATTTCAGGGGGCCGGATTATGTGTGTGTGTGTCTCTTAGTGTATGTGTGTGTATGTGTGTGTGAGTGTGTTTGTGTTTGTGTGTGTGTGTGTGTGTGTGTGTGTGTGTGTGTGTGTGTTTGTGTGTGTGTGTCCTCATGGGTGTATGTGTATGTGTGTGTGCGCGTGTTTTTGTGTTTGTATTTGTGTGTTTGTGTGTGTGTGTGTGTGCGTGTGTGGGCATGAGAGTGTCCATACATGTGTGTGTACGTGTGTGTATGTGTTTTTGTGTTTGCATTTGTGTACGTGTGTGTGTGCGTGTGTTTGTGTGTGTGTGTGTCTCTTAGTGTATGTGTGTGGGTGTGTGTGGGTGTGTGTCCTCGTGGGTGTAAGTGTATGTGTGTGTCTCTTAGTGTATGTGTGTGTGTGTGTGTGTGTGTGTGTGTATGTGTATGTGTGTCCTCGTGGTTGTAAGTGTATGTGTGTGTGTGTGTTTTTGTGCTTGTGCTTGTGTTTGTGTGTGTGTATGTGTGTGTGAGTGTGTTTGTGTGTGTGTGTGTGTGTTTTGTGTGTGTTTGTGTGTGTGGGTGTGTCCTCATGGGTGTATGTGTATGTGTGTGTGCGTGTGTTTTTGTGTTTGTGTGTGTGTGTTTGTGTGTGTGTGTGTGTGTGTGCGTGTGTGGGCATGTGAGTGTCCATACATGTGTGTGTACGTGTGTGTATGTGTTTTTGTGTTTGTATTTGTGTGCGTGTGTGTGTGTGTGTGTTTGTGTGTGTGTGTCTCTTAGTGTGTGTGTGTGTGTGTGTGTGTCCTCATATGTGTATGTGTGTGTCTGTCTCTCTCTCTCTGTGTGTGTGTGTGTGTGTGTGTGTGTGTGTGTGTGTGTGTGTGTGTGTGTGTGTGTGTGTGTTTGTGTCTGACCTCATAATATGTGTATGTGTGTGTCTGTGTGTGTGTGTGTGTGTGTGTGTGTGTGTGTGTGTGTGTGTGTGTGTGTGTGTGTGTGTGTTTGCATGTCCTAGTTCCACTTTGTATGACATTTCTTTGAGTTATGGATTCCTGGAATAAGTATCACTTCACATGTGTACTTACGTGTATAGTCCTGATCATGTTGATGAAATGGGTCACAGGTGCAAGGATTATTAGGAAAATCATACAACCTTAACATCGATCATGTGTACTATGTGCTTCGCATGCGTACTTACATGTAGTCCTGCACGTGCATGTGTGTGTGTTTGTGTATCTGCATTTCCATATGTGCACTGTACCTGTGCGCTTATGTGTGTTTGTGGTTGCATGTGTGTGTCTGTCTCAAGATGCATGTTCATGTGTGCATGTACACATATATGTGTGTCTGTACATGTACATGTGTATATGTGTTTGTGTCTGTGTTTGCATGTTTGAGTGTTGATATATGTGCAACTAGATATGCTGTCAACTACTGCCTACACTCTGGTACATGCACACTACTCTCTGGTCCATACACACTACTCTCTGGTCCATACACACTACTCTCTGGTCCATACACACTACTCTCTGGTCCATACACACTACACCTTGGTCCATACACGCTACTCTCTGGTCCATGCACACTACTGTCTGGTCCATACACACTACTCTCTGGTCCATACACACTACTCTCTGGTCCATACACACTACTCTCTGGTCCATACACACTACTCTCTGGTCCATGCACACTACTCTCTGGTCCATACACACTACTCTCTGGTCCATACACACTACTCTCTGGTCCATACACACTACTCTCTGGTCCATACATACTACTCTCTGGTCCATACACACTACTCTCTGGTACATGCACACTACACCTTGTTCCATACACACTACTCTCTGGTCCATACACACTACTCTCTGGGCCATACACACTACTCTCTGGTCCATACACACTACACCTTGGTCCATACACACTACTCTCTGGTCCATACACACTACTCCTGGTCCATACAAACTACTCTCTGGTCCATACACACTACTCTCTGGGCCATACACACTACTCTCTGGTCCATACACACTACTCTCTGGTCCATACACACTACTCTCTGGTACATGCTCACTACACCTTGGTCCATACACACTGCTCTCTGGTCCATACACACTACTCTCTGGTCCATACACACTACTCTCTGGTCCATACACGCTACTCTCTGGTCCATGCACACTACACCTTGGTCCATACACACTGCTCTCTGGTCCATACACACTACTCTCTGGTCCATACACACTACTCTCTGGTCCATACACACTACTCTCTGGTCCATACACACTACTCTCTGGTCCATACACACTACTCTCTGGTCCATACACACTACTCTCTGGTCCATACACGCTACTCTCTGGTCCATGCACACTACACCTTGGTCCATACACACTGCTCTCTGGTCCATACACACTACTCTCTGGTCCATACACACTACTCTCTGGTCCATACACACTACTCTCTGGTCCATACACACTACACCTTGGTCCATACACACTGCTCTCTTGTCCATACACACTACTCTCTGGTCCATACACACTACTCTCTGGTCCATACACACTACTCTCTGGTCCATACACACTACTCTCTGGTCCATGCACACTACTCTCTGGTCCATACACACTACTCTCTGGTCCATACACACTACTCTCTGGTCCATACACACTACTCTCTGGTCCATACATACTACTCTCTGGTCCATACACACTACTCTCTG
>OZ026565.1:3011052-3021052 GCA_964020155.1 Chondrilla cf. caribensis | reverse complement strand
AATCCGATACTATGCAAATTTCTCACAAGAATATACCTGCTGTTCAGGTGGTTTAAAATGCCTCCTAATTTTCGCGTTAAATTCTGGGTAGTTTGATATGGGAGGCATCTTCCTGTGTTGGAGCATTTTCATCGGCGCTCACAATCGGTTGCAGTGACGTTGGATATATGGACGGTTGGCGACGAAGGTGCAGAAAGTGAACTGCTACTCCAATAAATCACTTCCTTCGGGCTATTTTTATCAAAATTTAGTAGATATCAAACTATTCTCCTAATGGACAAGTTTCGAGTTTCCGTCGCTGATCTGTGCTAGAACGATTCCCAAAAAGTTAACGGCGAAAAAGGCAGTTGTTGAGCCATAACTCAGCGTAAACTTAACGAAATTGAAAAGGAAATGCACCGTTAGATAGAGCTAGCCAAATCATGCACATCTTCGATCCAATTTTTGGCCACCTTCGATTTTTTCATTGTTACCCCTACATAAGTAACCTGGAAAACATATTCTACGTTATGGACCAAAAAAATATAAATCATAGTTGGAAATTTGGATTCTTTGTCCAGAAATTTAGGCTGCACTGGTTGGCAACTATGATAACTTGACAAGTTGAAACCGGGCGGACAGGAGTAACAAATAATACTGTCGCCTATATACAGGGGCGTAGGAAGCATTTTATAAGTGTAGAGGCCACTGAAAATATAGACATAGAGACACAGACATGTAGATATCTACTTCGCGTAAGTAAGGTAACGCGGGGTAATTCCGGCCACAGTTTATTTCTGGTCACTTGTAGGAAGTCAGCTCGCTACTCCAAAATAATAAGCTTTCGAGTAAAACTTCAACGCTGTGCTAGTAGTGTTAACACTTAGCTACAACATACCTCACAGCGAAGTCAGTTGCTCCCTTCTCGTGTTCCAGTCGGCCATCTCCTTTAAAAGCGGTAAGTGATAAACCGTCGCGGCTTCTTGACAAACTTCGAACTTTTCCTTCGTGCTATCGAAAGAAGAGCATTCGTTAAGATGAAACTGTGCAGAGTTAAATTATAATCCTCGAGGAAACTTCGTAGCACTTTTGAGGTAAATTCTCGCCTGATTGGTATGGTGAGAACAACCTCTAGGTACATCCTCACACGAAGCGTTGCGTAAACGGCGACAAAAAATAATGTAATAAAGATCAATAGGATCAAAAAATGGCGCCACATGAAGATTCCCCCCGAACGCAATCAGCGATTAGTGGCTCCACTAAACAACCCAATTGGTCTGAAATCGATGAAGAATTTAGATCTATTATTGCCCCAATCCATGCTTCCCTGGCTAATGATGATCTATCCACCGAAGACGCGGCGGAAAATTTCTCTACTGCTCTCACTTCCCACCTCCGTCACCATCTTGTCATCCCAGACCCTAACAACCTATCATCTCATAGGTCCGGCCCACACCGTGAAAGAGCCATTCTCAAGCTCACCAAGAGACTGGCAAAGATCAAAAACGCCAAACGCAAGGACTTCACCAACGACCCCAGGGATTTCCTTACAGCCGTTCGCCTGCACAACAGAGTTAAAAAAGCCTCAGAGAAATCGAAATCCTTCCGGGAAATTCGCAGACAAGAAAGGGCTTTTCAGAACAACCCCTGGACTTACTCCAAATCGATTTGTAACACGACGTCTTCTAAAGTAAGTCCTAAGTTCTCCAGTGATACATGTCTCAGCCACTTCAAACCCAGTTTCGAAGTACAGGCCAACCCAAGTTATGACACCCTACCACGCTGGGTTCCAGAAACCATGCCCCTACCAGACACCTTATCCTCCTTTGACCTGTCTCCAATAAGGCCTAGGGAGATCAGAGGCATATTGAAAAAACTATCCAAGCCATCCGCTCCTGGACCTGACAGCATCTCTTACACCCACCTGAAAAGACTCCCATCTACTCACCACTTTCTCGCCACCCTCTTTTCAATGATCCTGCTCAGGTCCCAACAAGCCCCAAAGACATGGTGCATCGGAGACATCAGACTAATACATAAGAAAGGCAACCCAAAAGAGCCCGAGAATTTCAGACCCATCGCTCTAACTTCAGCAGTTGGCAAATTGTTCCACCGAATTCTAGCCTCTCGGATAGAGACATATGTCCTACAGAACAAGATCATTGACCCTAGACTACAAAAAGGCTTTCTATCAGGTATAACTGGAGTCCAAGAGCACATTTTGACTGTGAACGCAATCATCGACAATGCAAAAGAAAAAGGCCTTCCCCTCTGTGCTACCTTCGTCGACCTAAGAAACGCCTTTGGATCAATACCCCACAAACTCATCCATGATATGTTGGTGTACATTGATGTCCCACCCCAAATCGTCACCTACATTGACAACGCTTACTCAAAATTAACTGCCTCCATCTCAACCCGCCAGTGGGTCACTCCGTCCTTTAAGATAAGCCGTGGAACTTTCCAGGGTGATACCCTCTCGCCCTTGCTATTCCTACTGTGTTTCCATCCTATTCTGTCTTATGCAGAAAAGTTACCATCTACCGGCTTCGAAATGACCCAAACCCTGCCTAACTCATCTGGTCTGCCACCTCCTGGATCCTTTATCTATGTCGAATGGAACGAAGAGGCCTCCGACGAGGAGAAGGGCTGGTACAAATGTAGAGTGGTCCAATACCTACCTGACTGCAGAGCAGTCTTGGAATACGACAACTACTCGACAGAGGAAGTCTCCCTCAGAGAAGTGCAATGGCACTTTACCAGAAAATCATCTAAACCCTTCATGGCAATGGACAGCAACCTCCCTGTTTACCCCCTGAAGAAGGTTCGTGCCGAAGCAGCGCAGGCAAAAACCATCAAACTAAGCCCTCGAACAGCCCTCGGCTACGCAGATGATACCACCATCCTGTCGAAATCACCAGAAGAACACCAACAGGCCCTCATCAAAATCGACAACAAGTGCTCTGACCTGGGTCTTGAAATCCGCCCCGATAAGTGTGTGTCCCTTATCTTTAACGGCAAAAGCATGAATAAGCAGAGAACCTTCAAGATCCATCAAGGACACACTCGTAACATCTCCTCCACTCCAACCAAATTTCTGGGCCAAACAATCGGCATCACCATCGCCTCTACCAGAGTGCATGCTAGTAAGAGGTTCTCATCAAAGGTATACTCTGCCCTAGAAAAAATCGACCGCCTCCCAATCAGAGGTGAGTACAAAGTCTGGATATACAAGTCCTACCTGGTCCCCTCCCTTACATTCAATCTAGCTGTAGAGATCATCTCTGCGTCCACCATCAAGAAAATTCAAAGCAAAGCCACCTCTTACCTTAAGCGATGGCTGAAACTACCGAAGTGCTCCACTCTGGCCTCTTTGTTTCATCCAGGGGTATGCAATCTCCCACACCTCCCCCAGGCTCAGGAGAAGGCCAAACTTAGGCTTCTCGCCCAAGTTCGCATTTCACCTGATCAAAACCTGCGTGAACTAGAAACCCTCATTCTCGATCCATCGTTCGCTCATCGGCAGTGCATTCCACCAATCTGCCAAGAAATCGCCCATATAGCATCACCACAAACCAAGTCTAACGCCGAGGCAACTCATCTGCTTGACTCAATGAAAAACATCCTCAGCAAACGCCAATGTGCTGTTTGGGACTCCCACCTGGAAACCCTTTCAGTCCAGTCGAAGTTCCTAGACATTGCTGCCCTGGAACAACATTCCAAAGTGTGGTCAAGGATTATGTTCGGCCTCCCCGCAGGCCAACTATCCTTTTTAATCCGAGCAGGCATCGATGTCCTTCCATCCCCAGCCAATCTACAAAGATGGAACATCCAACCTGACTCTACATGCTCCCTCTGTAACTCTAGACCCTGTACTGTAAGTCACATCCTTAATGGATGTCCTACAGCTTTGAATCAAGGGCGCTATACATGGAGGCATGATAGTGTCCTGTCCCACCTTCTCAAGCTGATCCAATCCACTCTGTCAGAGGTCACTATTTATGCTGATCTACCTGGACACCGAGCCCTCGACAACCCACCATCAACCATCCCTCCTTCTCTAGTTGCTACTTCTGCACGCCCTGACATAGTTATCATCTCCGGCTCTTCCATACACCTGCTAGAACTTACTGTTCCATCCAACACGGTAAAAAACATCATGAACGCTAGAGTAAGAAAGCAATCTAAAAGCAACTATATCCACCTCGTCAACGACCTCGAATCATTAGGCCACTCAGTCCACCTTCACACTGCAGAATTGGGATCCCTGGGCCATTTCAACCCTGAAACAGTGTCTGAGGTACATTCCATCCTACCTTCGAAATCAAAACCCGTTATAAGAAAGGATCTGCTCGACCTTAGCAAAGTCGCCATCGCCTGCTCAAAGATCATCTTCGAAGCCAGACTACATTCCGACTGGAACACTCATTTAGATTTAATTTGAAGCAATCTCCACTCATCATTTGTTTTTCTTTTCCTCTTCCGTTTTTCTTTTTTTTTTCTCATCTTGTTTTCTTTTCCTTCTTCACAAAACCACTAAATTTTGTAACCACCTTCCAATCCCTATTGCTTGCCAGGTAAATCATTCATTGATTTGTACCCCTGTGTCCGAGCTTTTGCCTCACAAAGTCACTCAATTATTCATCATATTGTGTGCTCTGTAAGGTATATCTGGTTTGTCATGATTAATAATGACGTTTCCCCCCCCTTGTTTAGAAACAAGTGAGAACACGCGTATCTTAAAATACCTCGGAATGAGAGAAAGCAGAACAGAAAGAAATGTCTCTTATACATAACTGCGTCTCTACGGCCAACGTAGATCGAATTTCACCCATATCCAGCCATTGACCGGAAATACCCCGTTAACTTAACCAGCTAATTCCGGGATTTTACAGTGGCATTTTAAAAAGTTCATTTTCTCATACAAGCGAGCGGCTGATCCGAGTTATTCTTCTCTGCGAATGAGTATATATGTAGTAGCGTCAATGGCTATCGTTAGCTTGCTTTTCGTTTACTAGTTCAAGAGCTATCCTCGAGCGAAATCGTTGAATTCGAAGAGTGACCGGAAATACCCCGTTCTACCTTATTATAGATATAAATCTATAATTTTGAAAATCACCCTATCGAAGATTTATGGCAAAAATTTATAACAAAATGGTTTCAAAAGTCTTTATGATAGACACAGTCGACGATTACTTTCGCAGCTGCTGGCATTATCGGGAGATTGAGCAATATTAGCGCACAGAAAAATGGCGGACGTGGACGCGGTGTATACTTATTATACTGTACATGTATTATGTACTATGAATATTTTATTATACTGAGAATATAAGTGTAAAGTAAGTGCGTATATACATACTTAAAATGCACTTTATTAAAGCAGATCCTTATTTACTTCTAATTTACTACTTGGTTAATTGAATATGTTTATTTTCTGCTTATATTTATATGGTTGTTGATGCGTTGATATTTTAAGGAGGAAATACATGCTTTTGACTAATCAAGAATAAATAAGGATGTCCTTATATGATAGTGAGAGTACTGGTCACACGGTCTATGGTTAAATAAAGTGCAGTATTGGTGCATGACAACCAGGTTGCTGGTAGCACAAAAGTCCAACAGATGATCTCCATTTTCATTTCTCTCACTTGGACAGTGCCTACCAATAATTACACTCCAAGTGGCATCATATACCACTCTTGCATTGAAGTCTCCTAGAATGCCCAATATAGGGGTTTGATTTATTGTGTCCTGTAAGTCCTCATAGAACTTCTCTGCCTCCTTCTTGTGATTCATCATTTGTTGGAACATATACAGCTATTACTGGCATATGGCTTGTGTACATTTTTAGCTGAATCCAGAGGATTCTCTCTGATACAGGGTGTACGTCTGCACCTGCTGCTTCTGCATTTGAGCTCAGCACTATTGCTACCCCGTTTATGCGATTGGGTAGTTGGTTTTTTGGCATGCCAAAAAATGGGATTGTCGTTTCTTTTATTTGCATACTTCCTTGACCTGGCCCCCTTACTTCTGACAGTGGTAGAATTTAATTCTAGCCACTTCTCCTCCATGGTCTACAGTACGTCTCGGAGACTGCTGTTTTGCTTGATTGATTTACCAAGGGATCTAATGTTCTAGCACCCAATCCTAATGCTGTGCTTTGGTGAGAAAAATACCTGTTTAAAATTGGACTGCATCAGCAGAGCAGGGTACTTTGCCTGCTCTGTGTCATAGTATGTCTGTTTGACGGGGGACGTCCGCCCAAGCCTCTCTCTTTGAGCAAGTGTTCTGTAACAGTTGTAGTTTTAGGGATTATTTAGTTGAGGACCTGAGGGGTGACCAGCCTCAGGAGTCCTGCTGCCAATGTTTAGCCATACAAGAATATGTTACCAGGGTTACCATGGGGAGGAATTGGCATCAGCCCCCCCCACCCACACACACACATGTATACACACACACACGCAAACACACACACACACACACACACACGCACATACACACACACACACACACACACACACACACACACACACACACATATACACTTTTGTGCTTATTGGAATGCAGAATGACATGCAATTTTCAGCCAATCCATTCTTAACTTGAAGCCAATTGAAATGTTCAAAATGAGTATAATAATGATAAATGATAAAGTTTCTTGGTATACGTTCATCACACAATTATGCGCTGTAATTATTCTGTGTTATAGAAAGGTTATTTTTGAACTGAGGCCTGTAGCTGAACTAACAGGATGAAAGATCCTTTAGGATTGTAGATACTCAGCCACGATAGCGTATGGTAACTTGATCAGCTGTTCCCCCATTTTTCCTGACAGAGATGGTCAAGGTACTTTCACTTCCAGTATAAGGCTGGAGGTGGCACTTTCCTGTAAAGCATTAGTCAGAGAATGACAGGATAAACTCGTGTACACAAGTATGAATATATAATGCTATTGTCTATGTGCATATGATCTGATGACTGTGATACTATCACAGAATGCACATACCCGTCTGAACCAAAAGATACTATGCACGTCTGATTATGTATCCATATCATCAGGTGTACCACAAAGTTCTATTCTCAGACCTATCTTGTTCTCGAGGTTAATCAATAATCTACCTATAGCAGTCCACTCTTCAGTTACATCAGCTCTATTCACAGATGACTCCACACATTTGTATCTGCTGATAATATAGATTGTATTGAGTCTAAACCAAATAGTATCATGTCAACCAACAGATGGATGCATCTTAATGGTCCTAGAGTAAACAAATCTAAAACTAAATGTATGCTCATAATTTCTAGCAAGAGGAAGCCCCAGCCAATTAATGTCACCTTTGATGATATGATATGATTCACATGATAAATATTGCAAGTGTTGAAAGTCTTCTGGGTTTGTAAAATTTGGAGAAACTGGTAGGTGGCTACCCATACACCACACACCTCTACAGTATGGTGTGATGTGTGACCTGTCTATAGCAAAGATTGTGAAAATCCTGTTGGTAGACTCTCCTCACCTGATGTCAATTACCATAAACAGGAAATTATGGTATCAGGTATTATGCAAATCCTTCCTAAGTACTGAGTGGTTGATCACTCAATGGAAGTAATTTTACTAAGGTATGTGCATGTCAAATGAAGTAACCACAAGTGTGTTCATCTCTCTCTCTCTCTGTGTGTCTATCTGTCTTCGTGTGTGTGTCACTGTGTGTGTGTGTGTACGTGTGCGTGTATGTGTGTGTGTGTGTGTGTGTGTGTGTGTGTGTGCATGCCTGGGTAAAAGTATGCAATGATGACCATGTCATGAGTGAAAACAAACCTGGACAGACACTTCAAATAATCATTGTGTACCTACATGTGCATACTTTCTTATGCCATTTATATGCATATGCATACCTTGTCCTGTCAGGCTGGCTTCCGCAGCACTTCCTACTTTGGCTGTGAGGCCACCAGCAAAGCTTCCACCTTGAATTGGATCCAAGCAGATGTACATTCCACTGTTTTCTCCATTGGCTGTATACCTCACCTCAGAGCCAATATTACCACCTGTAGAAATTGAAAATAATATTAATTATTATTTGAATTGTTTTGATGTAGCAAAATGTACATTATAGACAAGTACAAGTGAGTAGTGAGTAATTAGGCATTAAATGATGACCATTCCTCAACTTTTTACCATACGGTTGAGGAATATAGCTTTGGGTTATTGCTCTCAAGTCTGGTAGAGTAGGACTGAATTCATTATGAAAGAAACTTCCCTTAGCATGATTATGATTAAATGACAATGAATGTTCATATAGAAAGCAATGCAATGGACCTAGAACAGATGAACACCATCTGATCTAATCTCTACAAATCTCTGTTTAAGGTCCAAGTGTACATATTTGCACCTATTGACATGAAAACATGCACTGATGAAAACAATAGGAAATGACCCAAAAGATGTAATTAGCTACAAGATTACTAAAGTGTGTGTCAGAATGTACTGTACTAGACATGCAGTGAACTAAATCACTCACTTGCAGTGACCAGGAATCTGTCATAACCTTCCCCTCCTGTTTCTACCTCGGTGATCATCAGAATGTATCGGCCAACAGGAAGGTTATCAGTTGATGCAAGTACATATTTGTTACCACCTTGACTTGCTCCTACTGCACCACCTGCAAGGAATCAAATGCCAATATCATTGAAATAGTAACTATTGATTTTTTGTTCAGTCTGAGCGTGTATGTACTTATACTTCATTTTTCACACAAGAGCCACACACTCACTTTTCACCACCTGTGAGGTTTTCCCCTCCACCAATATGGCATATCTATATGTACGTCCTGCAGTGGCATCCAGGGTAAACTCTACGTTCTGACCGCTTTCAACACAGGTATTGGTCCCTATACGGTACAATGAACCATTGTACAATCACTTAAATGGCATTATTATTGTTATTCCAGCAAACGTACCGATTTCAAGCCCGCAAGCTGCAACTGAGAAATCTTTAGATTCACTGTAAAAGGCGTTCACACCAGCATCAAGGTCTTGTACTGTCACTGTGTAGTCACCAGGCTCTAGTTTGAGGTTGACTTGACCTCTTCCATTACTAACTGGGAAACTGGCACTTCCAGAACCAGGGACTGTGGCCACTGAGTAATGAAATGATGATTCTTTGAATCATAACTGGTCCACATACACACTATTTGTACATTCCACACACCTTTTACAACCTTGCCACCTCCCCTGACGGTGTACTTGTATGTACGATCGGATTGCACACTCCAGGAAATCCTTCCAGTGGACCCACCTCCGACGCAAATACCACTAGCATCTATTGGTTGTAAGGATTCAAATGACACTAACATCATTGCATGTCAACTGAGAAATGGATAAGATCCTCACTCACCAATATTAAGAGGCACTACAGGCTTACATCCTGAATGATAATGAAATAATAGTAATTAATGGAACAATCATACAGAGAGTTATCGTTAAGAGTACCTAAGAGTGAGAGCTTGCAACCCTTTGCGCCATTTATTATTATCAATTCACCTTTTGTTAGTTGACCTTAGAATATTATACTTCCTACATTATTCATGCCAGAACACACACACAATATGTGTTTCTATACAGGAGCAATTTCACCTGTACATGTACAGTAAACACCTCTTTGGTAGTTGTCTCATTAGTTTGTATTATTATATATTACATGTAATACCCATCTCTGAGTGAGGGTGTATTATAGGCAGTGAAGGGGATAGGAAGCTGTAAAAGGTCCTAAGTGTACAAGACCACAATCAGACAAGGAACAAGCACAATATGACCTATACATGGGCATTAAGGCACATGGGCACAAAAGCATTTATACATTTCTACATTTAATATGGTAACCTCTAATGGTGCTTATGTTGTGAATAAAGAATCCCAAATGTTAGGTTTTACTTCAGACAAATCGGCTCATCAATATGAATTTAAAACATATATTGATTATCAGGTCTATTATCAAACTTACAAAACTGTAGTGCCCTTGAAC
>OZ026565.1:2941052-3003552 GCA_964020155.1 Chondrilla cf. caribensis | reverse complement strand
TGTGTGTATGTGCATGTGTGTCCGTGTGTGTAAATGTGTATGCATATATATCTATCTTTATATCCATATAACTATATTATATATTATAATATATATATGTATATTAGTGTTTTGATTAGGAATATCCTTTTTAGTATTAGGTATAGTTTTTAAGTGACAACAGAAATGGGAATTTTAGTTATAGTTATAGTATGTAGCCAATTTCTAGGTTTTAGTAATAGTTACAGTTTTCACCTTAAAATGCAACTAGTCTAGTTATAGTTATACCGTAGTGTCCGAAATTTTCGCGAAACGCTCGATTTAGGATGGTCTAGCTAGCTAGACCGTCCCTAAGAGGCACCGAGGGGCGGAAAAGGGGAAGGGACAGTCTAGCACAAGTAGCGATTAGTTCGCATCTGAGCGCGTGACCATTAACCAATGAAATGCTACTGCCAAGATTCTTGGCAATGATATTCATTGATTTAGTTTAGTTAATTGTTAGTTCAGTGTTGTGGAGGATGATACTACGTACTCATCGTCGGTAGCTGGGAATATTCATCCATCTGACAGTCAGATGAACGCAATTACTAGTGTTTTGCAAGGACATGCTACGATCGCATGTCTCCCGACTGTTCACGGCAATTCGCCGATCAAGAATTATTGCAAACGAAGGAATAAGAACCAACATATTCAGTCCTAGTTCTGTCTTCGCTTTTATTTCTGATGAACGAACAGATGAAATACTTTTACGAACGTAGTTTGTCTGCTGTGCGTTCACAGAGTCGTTAGAGACGTCGAAGTTCACGATGAACGATACAAATTGAGAGTATCGATATTCTGACAAAGAATCATTGCATAATCGACAAAACAACACTAGATCTATTCTTTTTTGCTTCCTTCTGTCCTCCCATAGATAATTACCGAGCGTTAGCGAGGTTAATTGTTTCCGTCGTACGGCCAGTCTCATCGAGTCGCCCACGTTCTTAATTGGTCGAAGGTGTCTCAATGAAATTTTTCGGTTCTTTTTAGGCCAATATGTCAAATTTCGATCATGCGCAGCAAACGTCTGTGAGGTCACAGGGCGATTCGTGCCACACGTCGGATAGGGGCAACGGTAAGGTATCGGACTGAGGTTATCATTCAAGTCTAGCACACTTACTCGCTATGCCACGACGGCTGAAAGTTTTTCCTTTGTCGAGTGCCCCTGGATCCGGATTTCGTCTCCGGACGACATTCGTTGGCTTCGCATCACAAGAACAATGTCTTAAAATTTTCCCATGGAACAGATTTTCCGATTAATATACTGTAAAGTCGGCGATTCGCAGTCTTCGTTGGGGACATCGAAATGCACAGCCATTGTGACGTCCATGTTGGCAGACATTTAATGGCTATAACTAGTAACATTACGCATAGTCTACGCAATACGTAACAGGTTTTGAAAAGATGGCCTTTCGTCCGAAGTTCTTTTGTGAACGTTTCTTATTGATATCGATCCGTTCTTCTCTTCTTCCGATTGCAAGAATTTTAAAAGCTCAGATGAGTCGCTTTATATTGCTGATAACTGCTTTAACCGTGAGATAAGCTTATTGTCAGGCTTGTTAACTTTCAAATATTCAACAGTGTCTTATAATAGACCCTAGAATCGGTGTATCTAGGCTAGACACACCTATTACAAAACATCAACAGCACTGGAGGTTTACAAACAAAACAAGAAAAATAAATCTTGTAATTGTAATAATGGAAATAGACAACATATCAGTATGTTATTATTATTGACCAGTGATATTATATAGCAAATCCTGGTCCTCTTGATGTCTGTCCTATAATATGTCGTCGAATATTATATAATTGCAGAACACCACAGGGCTGTACTGTGTGATATCTGTTCCAAATGGTATCATGCAAAGTGTGTCTATAAATCTGTTGAATATTTATTTTATGAAAGTCCAAGTTATCAAGATGATTCGATTGGTTATGTAAATTTTTTCAAAACGGTCTGGTAATTTGAAAAGTCAACTGCATTATACTATCAGAAACTACTCAGATATATAAATGCTTTTTGTATGATCCTGAATCAAAATCAGATGTTAATTAGTAATTTACCATTAACAAAACGTAGAAAAGCAATATTTGAAAGACACTCGTATGTATACATGCTTATGTTGATCTCCAAACAGAATTAAATTTTTCAATATTTTATGTTTGTTCATCATAATATTATAATGTATTAACCAGTACTAATTAGATCATCTGTAAGTTGATTTATAGTTCGGAAGATCATATGGCAGAGTGAAATTCTCACGCAGATTCTGACAAATGGAACTTGCAATCAAGACCAAATACAATGTGTTAATGCATCACAAATGCAATTAAACAAAAACACAAACATCAAACACTACATGCCATACATGCAGTGCAGTACTGCACAACATGAGTTACAAACTCAACAAAACCCTACACAAGTGCAGACACATCCACAAGTTCATACACAAGATGCAAATACCAATGGGTATGGCCATGATGATGATGTACGAAACAATCACACAATGTGTAAATTCCAGCAACAACAATATAAATGCAATCCCACTGTATCATTCACCATGAAATGTGGCCATAACTTTCCCATAACTCTATTCCTACTTATGAATGTTTGAGATGTGCCCGTGATAAAAACACTTCGAAAAGGTTCTCCTGGTCCAAGCAAATGACACGAACCCTGGTTCAGTACCTCAATGCTTAATTGCAAGGTTTAACACAAATTGTACAATAATTATTGTTAATAAACTAAACATCCATCACGTATGTCCACAAAAACACAGGTGGTCAACGTGAGTAAGAGTTGCTCATCTGCAGATACATATTGGCCAGAATTGCATGCATGACTTGCCACATGACACCACAAATTCAAAACATCCTGTGAGAATATATACTATACAGAATGGCATTGGTACAGATTCGAATATCAATCTTGTGTTAGCACACATGCACATGAATATGCTAAACTAAACAGTGACCCAGGTCTTAGTGATTTAATCAAAAAAGCAGCATTGGCATGGATAGTAGCTACAGTCATATGGACAGTGATTCAAACATTTTCCAACATTAATAGACCAAATCATAATTGATAGTGATGCAGGGAAGCAAACTGTTATTGAATAGTGTCATTGGCTGATGACAACATTCAACAAGTGCATACCATCAGAAAACTGGCATACACACATCTGGCATGATATATAGCTAACGCCATTTTCTGTTTAGCGAGGTCCTGAACAACGTTCATACCTAGTATAACCTGAGTTAGAGCATAGACTATGGTTGGAGCATCTATGGTCCTCCTAGCACGTACGGGTGTATGGTGAGCCGTAGAAACTCTATACGTGTTATTTGTTAATTGGCAGGTGTGAACTAATCGCTATGTGGGCTAGACCGTCCCGTCCCTTTTTCGCCCCTCGGCGCCTCTTAGGGACGGTCTAGCTAGATTTAGGCTAGATTTAGGACTGTTCGCGTTTTATTTTCGCGAATGGCAACGTGTTTATTGGTTTTTGTTTAGCACTTCGAGGGCGCTTATGTGTTATGAATGGCAACAGAACGCAAGGTACTATCGTTTATAGTCGAGACAAGCTTCTGACGTTTTATTTTTCTGAGAAAGAACTGCAAGATTGCTCGCTTTTGAAGATGCCCATGTTTGAGTATGAGAGCTGTATTCGAGGATATCATGTTTTATCAGACTATTTGGAGCAGTAGCATTGGAGAGGTTCTTAGCTGCCGTCAAGAGCCCAGAAACGCTGAAGATCCCTTCGTTACAGGCGTACACAGAGGCAATCGCCCTCTGTTCCCACGTTGCCCATACTACCAACGTATAAACGCTCGCCATTTTATATTTACGATAATATACCCACGATAATTTTCCCGAATTAAAATTTCGCGAATCCGACCTTCCTCGCGAAATTCGCGAAAATTACGTCCAGCGAAAATTTTGGACACTACGGTAGTTACAGTAATGATGTTTGTTTACATGTACACTCTACCAACAATATATACTCATGCATAATGCTTTTAGTCTTCATGAATCTGCATATGAATACACCATTTTCATTTATTAACAATTTTATAACACAAATATGGTCTTCTTGTACAGTAACTACAATATTTGTGGCAAATATTTGATTATAGTTTTAGTTAGGGACATTAATCATATTTAATTTACAGTTATAATTTTTGAAGGTGACTCCTGTACTGTAGTTAGTTACAGTTATGATTATCTAAAAGGCCCAGAGCATTACTAAAACATATTTTAGTTATAGTTATGATTAATCAAAACAACACTAATATATATATATATTGGCCGAGCGTTACATACCGGAAGTTGAAATGAAAACAATAAAATTTTTGATTTTAACTATGATGTCATGCATCTGTTTGGGGTAGGGGAGGTTGGGGTGAGTCTGAGCATGATAATGAACATCAAAAAAGATGAGAGGATTATTAAAAAATCATACAACTTAATAAAATTATCAACACCACAATTATGTGTACCATGTACCCATGATGGATAGTGTTGAGTGTGTGTGTGTGTGTGTGTGTGTGTGTGTGTGTGTGTGTGTGTGTGTATGTGTGTGTGTGTGTGTGTGTGGTGTGGGTACTTTGCGGAATAATTATTATCTGTACATACCTGTGGTTCTGATCACGTCAAGGAAATGAATGAAAGGAATATTTGGAAATTCATACAACTTAAGAAGATTATCAACACCCCAATCATGTGCCCATGATGGAAAGTGTGTGTGTGTATGTGTGTGTGTGTGTGTGTGTGTGTGTGTGTGTGTGTGTGTGTGTGTGTGTGTGTGTGTATGTGTACATTGAAGTATATCATGCATGCAATCGTAAAGTATTGAATCCTTGTAATAATTTGTATCTCTACATGCTTACTCTTAGAGTTGGTCATGTCCAGGATATGGTTGAACAGTTCAAGGTGTTATATTTCCTCATGACGTTGACGTGTTTACCGAATACTACTATAATTATAGTTAAAGGCACAGGCATGTGGGCATGTGCGTCCGTGTGTATGTGTGCATGTGTGTGTGTGTGTGTGTGTGTGTGTGTGTGTGTGTGTGTGTGTGTGTGTGTGTGGTGTGTGTGCATATTAAGGTGTGGGTGTGGGTGTAAATACATATGCATATGTGTGTGCGTACATGAGTGTCTCTCTGTCTGCATGTGTGTACGTGTGTGAGTGTGTGTGTGTGTGTGTGTGTGTGTGTGTGTGTGTGTGTGTGTGTGTGTGTGTGTGTGTGTGTTTGTGAGTGTGTGTGTGTGTATATATGTGTGGGTGTTTGTGAGTGTGTTTGTGTGTGTGTGTGTTTGTGTGTGTGCGTGTGTGTGTGTTTGTGTGTGTATATATGTGTGTGGGTGTTTGTGAGTGTGTTTGTGTGTGTGTGTGTTTGTATGTGTGTTTGTGTATGTATATATGTGTGTGGGTGTTTGTGAGTGTGTTTGTGTGTGTATGTGTTTGTGTGTGTATATGTGTGTTTGTGTGTGTGTGTGTGTGTGTGTGTGTTTGTGTGTGTGTGTGTTTGTGTGTCCATATTTTCATATGTGTACTGTATCTGTGTGTGTTTAATTGTGATTGCATGTGTGTGTTTGTCTTAGTGTCTTTTGTGTTTATGAGTGCATGTACGTATCTAAGTATGCCTGTCAGTGTTTGCATGTTTGTGTGTTGGTATATGTGCACCACCCTGACTATATAGGGTCACGAGATACTGTGCTGTGTAGGATCAAATGCGTAAAAGGGGGAAAATAACGCACTTGCACAAGTGCCCACACAAGAACAACCATGTGTTCTTCCACATCAGCACACTTGTAGGGTTGGGCATGGGAGAGGTTTGAAAGGCTTCTTTAGAACATTGTAATCTGAGGGCTTTCAGCCAGTGTCACAGTGCATGCAGAATCACACTCACACCATGCCTATCATGCTGCCACTGAATCCTCCAGAATTATGTGCATCAGTAACGGCAGCTGTGTTGTTGTTGTTATTGTTTTTGTTGCCGTTATTGCTATTGTTGTGGCTGTTGTTGTTGTCACTTTGGTCACACTCACTTTTGAGGTGTTCCAGTCGAAGCCTGGAGTTAGCCTTGGTTTCAACTAAAACTGTCATTGAAATCTAGACTGCTGGGTATGTTCTAGACAACATCACCGAATGTTCAATCAACCTAGGAAATGTATAGCCTTTAGGACTCACTGATCAAGCTTACAGCAATGTAAGAATGGAGGAATATATATGATGGGGTTACAGATGGGTTTGTAGAGACCAGGACCAAACATATACACAATTGGGTTCATGCTGGCTATGTAGGGTCACGTGATGCTGCACCACCCTTGCTATGTAGTATCATGAGATACTGCACCACCCTGGCTATGTAGGGTCATGTGCTACACTTGTGAGACAAATAATTTTTGATGATCAGATCCTAGATCTACAGCAGTTACACTATGTTAGTTCCCTCCTGATATTGATGACACATCTTAATTTGGATGGTAACTTTTCAGGTAATTAGCCATAAATATTATCATAAAGGCTAGGGCATCTCTGAACTCACTCTTGTTGAGTGAGAGACCATATGCATACTAAGTCTTCTCTAATGGGAGAGTGATTAACCAGCTAGATGAGCCCTTGTCTTGAGCAAGCCCCACTTATTGTTGTTTATTATTGTGAATTTTTATGGAAATTTTGTGTAAACTACTATAATTACATATAAGACAATTGCAAGTAAACATAACTATTGACTCTTTCAAAGGATCTTGTATAACATAATAATGCCCAGTATTGATACATAATTAAGAACCATTATTATTATGTCATGGTTACTAAAGACAGGTTGAAGTACTTACAATTTTATGTGAACTCAAGTAAACCTGGACCATAATGCATACTAAGCATTAATTAAATTGGGGTTGCTAGGTTCATGTTGACGTAAGGTATTTCTGTAGGTAATTGATTGACAGCAACACAATTTCAAGCAGCGTACATCACTACCTTTTATGGTGTGTACACATCTGTAATAGTAGGAGAATCGGAGTGTCTAATTACAAAGGGATATTGAACCATGTGGATTGTGTTCATTGTACCATGGATGCCATCTGTACATGGGTGTTTAACAAATATCTCTTTGTTACCAATACCATGGAAGGGTCCAGAAACACACGAGATATTTGACTCTACAATGATATGTATATATGGTCCTGGATTCAATACATTCTGTTGTAGACTCTATGCATATAATATTATATTATATGTGTACATAATGTGTTAATAGTAATGCTGTAGTCTTCCTGTCCAATTTCAAACTGAGAATGTTGCTAGGACAACATTTCATGCTTGGAATTTATTGAAACAGCAGTTCTATAACACAACAGTTTTGGCTAGAGCTTCCATCATGTGTATGATAGGGTTATGGTACACCTGATGACGGCTCTCCAGCTGAAACTGTCGGCTACTGTACTGCTGTTTCAATGCACTCTCCAGCATTAAATGTTGTAATACCTTCTCTTCAAAATTGTTCACCCATTTCTAGCCATTACTGGCAATGGATCACGATGATCGAGTATTAGTGAGCAGTCATTGTTCAGATTTCTACTCCATTTTCACTTTAGAAATGCGAGTGTTTGCAAAATTTCTAGTGTTAATTACATCATGGTTGCTAGGTGTGAGTTGGGGGATTAGCCAATACCTGTGGTTGGCAATGATCTAAATCTTATTGCCTCACACCCTGTGTACATAGCATGTACATTCATGTGGTCTCTATTTGAATACAAAAGCAGCTGTCACCCAAAAAATTCTATTTATTTGACATGTGCAACATTTGTAATGCAAATAGTTAGACAAATTAGATACTGCTGTACAACCTAGAAGTGTGCCATTTTTGCAAATTTTAGCTCTGTTGTGTTATAGTTTAGTGGATGTTGAAATATGTACACACTGCACAAACAAGCAATACGCCAATGCATGCATGCATCCTCACACACAGTCAATCACACACACAGTCCAACACACACACACACACACACACACACACACACACACACACGCAAACACACACACACACACACACACACACACACACACACACATACACACACACACACACACACACACACACACATGTATACACACACACGCAAACACACACACACACACACACACACACACACACATACACACACACACACACACACACACACACACACACACACACACACACACACACACACACACACACACATATATACACTGTTATGCTCATTGGAATGCAGAGTATGTTTTCATGCAACCTGCAGCAAATCCATTCTTAACTTGAAGCCAATTGAATTGTTCAAAATGAGTATAATAATGCTAAATGATAAAATTTCTTGATATATATTAGTGCATCAAACAATTATGCACTGAAATTATTCTGTGTTAAGGAAAGGTTATTTTCTTGAATTGAAGCCTAATTACCAGGAGCAAGAGATCCTTTAGGACTGTCGATACTCATCAGCCACGATAGCGTATGGCAACTTGATCAGCCGTTCCCCCATTTTTCCTGACAGAGATGGTCAAGGTACTTTCACTTCCAGTATAAGGCTGGAGGTGGCACTTTCCTGTAAAGCATTAGTCAGAGAATGACAGGATAAACTCGTGTACACAAGTATGAATATATAATGCTATTGTCTATGTGCATATGATCTGATGACTGTGATACTATCACAGAATGCACATACCCGTCTGAACCAAAAGATACTATGCACGTCTGATTATGTATCCATATCATCAGGTGTACCACAAAGTTCTATTCTCAGACCTATCTTGTTCTCGAGGTTAATCAATAATCTACCTATAGCAGTCCACTCTTCAGTTACATCAGCTCTATTCACAGATGACTCCACACATTTGTATCTGCTGATAATATAGATTGTATTGAGTCTAAACCAAATAGTATCATGTCAACCAACAGATGGATGCATCTTAATGGTCCTAGAGTAAACAAATCTAAAACTAAATGTATGCTCATAATTTCTAGCAAGAGGAAGCCCCAGCCAATTAATGTCACCTTTGATGATATGATATGATTCACATGATAAATATTGCAAGTGTTGAAAGTCTTCTGGGTTTGTAAAATTTGGAGAAACTGGTAGGTGGCTACCCATACACCACACACCTCTACAGTATGGTGTGATGTGTGACCTGTCTATAGCAAAGATTGTGAAAATTCTGTTGGTAGACTCTCCTCACCTGATGTCAATTACCATAAACAGGAAATTATGGTATCAGGTATTATTAACACTTCATAAGTACTGGGTGGTTGATTAATCAGTGGAAGTAACACACACACACACAAATACACACACACACACACACACACACACACACACACACACACACACACACAAATACACACACACACACACACACACACACACACACACACACACACACACACACACACACACACACACACACAATGCACATATCCTTTGAAGACCTATAGCTTAGTAAATGTGTGTGTGTGTGTTTGTGTGTGTGTGTGTGTGTGTGTGTGTGTGTGTGAGTGCCTGGGTAAAAATATTCAATGATGACCATTTCATGAGCAAAAGCAAACCCAGCCAGCAACTCTTAATTGTTGCCTACCCATGTACGTAGGCATACTTTTACATGCCCTTCATATACATATGCATACCTTGTCCTGTCAGGCTGGCTTCCGCAGCACTTCCTACTTTAGCTGTGAGGCCACCAGCAAAGCTACCACCTTGAATTGGATCCAAGCAGATGTACATTCCACTGTGTTCTCCATTGGCTGTATACCTCACCTCAGAGCCAATATCTCCACCTGTAGAAATTGAAATTATTATTTGAATTGTTTCGATGTGCCAAAATGTATGAGGAACGTAGGTTGGGTTTATCTCCCTCAAGCCTGGTAGAGTAGGACTGAATTTATTATGAAAGAAACTTCCCCTTAGCATGATTATGATGAAATGACAAGGATTGTTCATATGGAAAGCAATGCAATAGATCTAGAACAGATAAACACCATCTGATCTAATCTCTACATATCATATATATCTCATGACATTTCATATGTTTGTGGGTGAAAGTGTACATATTATGGCGTCTATTAGCATGAAAACGTGTTCACTAATGAAAACAATCGAAATAACCCAAAGGATGTAATCAGCTACAAGATTGCTAATGTGCATGTCAGAATGTACTGTACTAGATATGTAGTGAATTAAATCACTCACTTGCAGTGACCAGGAATCTGTCATAACCTTCCCCTCCTGTTTCTACCTCGGTGATCATCAGAATGTATCGGCCAACAGGAAGGTCATCAGTTGATGCAAGTACATATTTGTTACCACCTTGACTTGCTCCTACTGCACCACCTGCAAGGAATCAAATGCTAATATCATTGATATATAGTAACTATTTTTGTTCAATCCGGGTATATACGTACTTATACTTCATTTTTCACACAAGAGCCACACACTCACTTTTCACCACCTGTGAGGTTTTTCCCTCCACCAATATGGCATATCTATATGTACGTCCTGCAGTGGCATCCAGGGTAAACTCCACGTTCTGACCTCTTTCAACACAGGTATTGGTCCCTATACAATACAATGAACCATGGTACAATCACTTAAATGGCATTATTATCATTATTCCAGCAAACGTACTGATTTCAAGCTCGCAAGCTGCAACTGAGAAGTCTTTAGATTCACTGTAAAAGGCATTTACACCAGCATTAAGGTCTTGTACTGTCACTGTGTAGTCACCAGGCTCTAGTTTGAGGCTGACTTGACCTCTGCCATTACTAACTGGGAAACTGGCACTTCCAGAACCAGGGACTGTGGCCACTGAGTAAGTAAATGATGATTCTTTGAATCATAACTGGTCCACATACGTACACACTATTTGTACATTCCACATACCTTGCACAACCTTACCACCACTGCTGACGGTGTACTTGTACGTACGATTGGCTTGCACACTCCAGGAAATCCTTCCAGTGGACTCACCTCCGACGCAAATACCTCTAGCATCTGTTGGTCGTATAGATTCAAATGTACACTAACATCACTGCATGTCAGGACTGAGAACTGGGAATAAAATCCTCACTCACCAATTTCAAGAGGCACTACAGGCTCACATCCTGAGTGATAATCAAACAGTAATAATAATAATAAGATTGATGGAATTATCATACAGAGTGAATTATCATGAAGAGTGTATAAGAGTGAGAGCTGGCATAACATACAGAGTGATGGATTGCCACAAACCTTTTTTAACTTTGAAGCTGGCTGTTTTCATGGAAGGAATGGAAGATGACAAATCATTGATGGTCACTTTGAACACGCCTATAGGCCATTCTCCTTGGGTGGTGATAGTCAATGTTCCTCTGCCACCACTTACAACAAAGTTGCCTGAACTTAGTGCTCCAGAGACCGTTTTAGCTGAGATATGAACAACAGTTATTATGATATGCAATGGCAACTGTGTAATATTTTAGACATGTGAGAATAACAATAAATTGAATGTTCTGCATGTACTTACCAAAGTTGAGATTTCCATTCTTTATTTTGTAGGAGTAACTTCTGTCAGACATTACTGTCCATGAAATCTGTATACTGGATTCGGAAGACCTCACACAGCTTGGTACCACTGCAATTAATAGATAACAGAGCACTGAATGATGTACATGGACTCTGAGAATACAATTGTATATTATGGGAAGCCCTGTAAACACATACAACTGTAGTAGACACGTGCTACTGGCTCTTTCCCCTACACTACCAATAGTGAAAATTGCAAGATACAATATTCTGAATCAATACAAAGTAAAAACCACTTGATACAATCTTCATGATAACACTTCTCATTCTCTGAACCCATGGAATTGAATCTCATGCATGGAATAGAATCAATTCCAACATAGGTACATGGTAGGCATTAAAACAACCATTTGACATTGAATACCCCATACAATGAGTATCTTCTCATTTGCCACATCAACAGATTTCAATCACACATGCATGGTAGGCGTTAAGAATAATGTATTGTCAACACAAAATTCCGCCTTTTAATGGTTATTCCACTTTGTGATAACTCACTCAAATTAAAGGGATGGGGTTGCTTGCATTCTACAAAAAGAAGAAGCATAGAAATCATTTCATTGATACAATAGTATTTTATTTAAATGAATGAATATATTTATTATTATTGTAATAATGTAAATGTGTAGTTATCATGGTGACATAAATCTAATGAAACTGGGACTTACCTTCAATGGAGAAATCCTTCGATTCTTGGTAGAAATTCTGAACACCAGCATCAAGGTCTTCAACAGTAACCTTGTAGTTACCAGCTCCAAGAGTAACTTTCACTAGAGCTCTACCACCAGACACGGTAAAATCTCCCCCTCCTGTTCCAGCTCCCTGTCCCTCTGTATACAACATAACATGCGGTTATGAAATCTCTACTCCTTATGTAAGGTATATTAGTGCACTAATGTCTCAATGTTGCAATTCTGATTTGAGTGTGGGTGTAACTTTTATTGTAAATATTGTACGAATTTCAAGGGGGGGGGGGCTCACATTCAACATGTGTCCACTATTTTATAAACGTACACAAACTTGTCAACAGTCACAATCGGATATGTATTGTTCAGATTAGCTGGGATTACAAACTACTTACTTTCAACAACACTATTGTCAGAAGTGTCAGTAATTGTATACCGGTAACTTCTATCTGAAGCCACAGCCCAAGTGATTTCTGTGTTCTGGATTCCTTTAGTATCACAGTAAGCCTTCACACCTATGAATGGACGAAAAACACGGACAATTTTATTCAGATGGTCATGCACTGTGGTTGTAAGGATCCACACTGAAAAAGAGACGATGAATTTATTATTGCACCAAACACATGGAAATAGCACTCACTAATATCCAAATCTCTTTCAGGCTTGCATCCTGAAATGAAATGAGATTGAATAAGTACAGTATAGTATGTGTACATAATATGTCATACACTGCATATACAGTACATAGAATAATACACTGGTGAACTTATGTATGCATGGTACATGCAGAGCAACATTGCAACAGGGCTCTCTCTGATGATGGATTTTTAACCAAATGTATACAACCCTTTAAGCCTTTATTATCATCAATTCGCCTGTTGTCAATCAACCTTAGAATATTATATTTCCTACCTCATTCATGCGAGAACACACACAATCTGTGCTTCTATACAGTAACAATTACCTATACAGTAAAAACCCTTTGGCAGTTGTCTCATTACTTCGTAATATTTTTACATGTAATACCCATCTCTGAGTGAGGGTGTATTATAGGCAGTGAAGGGGATAGGAAGCTGTAAAAGGTCCTCAGTGTACAAGACCACAATCAGACAAGCAACAAGCACAACATGAACTATATATTATGGGCATTAAGACACATGGGCACAAAAGCATTTATACATTTCTACATTTAATATGGTAACCTCTAATGGTGCTTATGTTGTGAATAAAGAATCCCAAATGTTAGGTTTTACTTCAGACAAATCATTTCATCCATATTGCCATACTTTTTGTGAAGAGTAGATCATACTAATCATCTCAACCCACTAGACCAAGCAATATCCATGTTATACATAGATCGATTATCAGGTGAGCAAACTTACAAAACTAGTGCCCTGGAACTATGGCCAGAACTTCTATACTTACAATACAGTGAAATGATACCTACTTTTACAAGTACATACTACATGCAAGTTGGGAATATAAAAACTATGGCTAGAACTTCTACACTTATAATACAGTGAAATGATACTTACCTGCTTTAATGCTGAAGTCACCCGTCTCAACATTTTTCTGATCAGAGTCAATATCCTCAACTTCAAAACTGTATTGTCCTGGACCCAAACCACCAGAAGGAATGGTTAGTGTACCTACTTTGCCAACCACATTGAAACCCTTGCTTGAATCAGTTTTCCCAGACAGTGTTTCACCTGCAAAGGGGATAGGGATCAGCCCTTGAGAAGTTGTATGTACACAAGCGAACAATGTTAAAGGACTTACTTTTCCTTACAACACCACTGGATCTAATAGTGTAAGTATACATTCTTTCCGCATTCACTTCCCAAGTTACTTGCACCGAATCTCCTAACTTGACACAATCAGGGGTCTCTGTTTATTCATATATGAAGATATGGATATAAACTAATATTCAATAGGTAATCAATAAACACAATTATCATGATAATGGCATTTATTTTGAGGCTCACTCAGGTTAAGAGGGATTTTTGGGTTGGTTTCTGGACAGTCTGACTGATCTTCACAGAGCCCAGTAGTAGCATTCAGTACGTATCCATCCTCGCAGTAGCAGCCTGGCCCCACGTTTTTGCCTACACCAAAGCATGTCCTGTTTCGTCCACATTCACTAAACTTCAAGTGGGAAGCAGATCTTGGAAAGGTACTTCCAGGGTAGATAATATAATTGCACGCTCTTGTGACACCCAAGTTATTCACCAGGCCTTCAACTATTATTTAGAGAAAGAAGTGGGATATCACACATGCAACATTACACGTACAATTATAGAAACTGCTGGATCTTACTTGTAAAGGTGAATGTTGCAAAATTGCACCCTGAACACATGCTGGTGAACTTCATTGTTGAGTACTGAGGTTTACCATCATCACAGCTTTGCCTGCTGGTCTTGAAATAGCAATACCTCCCTGTATTACCTATAGGAGAGTACATGATATTATTCAACACATATGACTTAATATAGCATGTTGCAAATTCAACTAAAAGAAACAAAACCTCAAATTCAAGACCAAATTCAATTATGTACAGGGACATAATAATTGTGAATTATTAGTCAAAAATCAGCAATTATAATCAACATGGTTTCGAGAGCATTTTGAACAACACTATGTTGAAGTATTACTCCAATAGCAAACCATGGGGGAATGTGTATATTTATTTTTAGGAAAAGATAAAATATAATAAAATGGATTTAATGCTAAATTTGTAGATACCTTCATTTGTGAATTAATATTGTCAATGGATCCAGTTGCACTATGTAACTTAGTCAATGACTGATTTACTCACACATCTGTGTGTCCATTGTTTTGAAACTTGCTTGCCCCGGGACCTCCTCCTCCAGCATTAAAGTGCAATCAGGGTTGTCACTGCTCCAAGCAAGTTCAATCTGCCATATGTCCTCGGGTCTTTTGAAAACAGCACCGATGGCTGCCGCACTGATTGAACAAGAGTGTACTTGGCCAAAATGAAAGGCAACCCCTGCAATATGAAGTACATGATGTTAGTGTTATACTTACAATATTATACTGTTTAGGAGTATTTCAATACTGTGAAATGTGCTTGACCGAGGTGAAGGAGACAGTCATGGTTCTTACGACAGAACCAGGAATCAGTCATATTAAGGGTATTTCAAGCTTTATTGCAGTATATCCTGCTTTTGTGTACAAGATGCTACACCATTGAGTAATGAGTAATCACCACATCACTGATAGATTGATAAGTGTCATTTCAATGCGATGAATGAATACTGCATTACAGGTTAACTGTGTGTGGGTTAACTACTTATCCAAAATCACACAACCTGGTATGGCAAATAATTTATGGTTAATTACCTTATTATTTCCGATAACTGTATCAATAACATGTCCTGAGTGTCTAAAGATATTTTGTGCAATAATAATAGTACGTACTGAATTGTATGTATGTATTGGACATGATCTAGTGAACTGCATTGGCCTGTTGAAAGTCGAAGCTTTGATTTCTGCAACTATATGCACTGCAGTAATTATTCTCTAGCATTATTTTTATCAATAGACGGTGGTCATTTTGTATACTATTTGTAACAAGTAAGTAACTCACAAGCAAGCAAACAAAGGAGTTTGACCATTTCCACTTTATTTCGGGAGTCTTGTCTTCAAACTTTTTCAATTCTTGATTCGTAGAGATTATTCTTGAAACGTCAATGCTGCAAACAGGCTGGATGTGGTCTTTTATAGCAGTGGTTGGAGCAAGAGTGCAAAATGAGGTCATCCTTTGGAGAAGCCACAGATCACAATTTGACACCTCCTACATGATGTGTAGTAAGCCTTTCAGAATGGATTTATTTACTACATTGATCATGAGACACCGACAGTGAAGAAACCTGGAAGCGGGTGAAGAATTTCAGTTCAGGTTAGAAGGGTTGAAGATATTCAGCTGGTCTTTCAATTCAGTACACCACATAGTACACCAAGTGATGACCCTATTACAGATGTATCCTATGAGAGCATTTACTTTGTAATAGTATGTGTGATATGTGCACTATTAAATATCATAGTGTCTACAGCACTTGCTTAGTACGCACCATGGTATTGCATAAACTTCATTAAACCTCTAGATGCTGTAGACTATGAGCTAATGGTAACTTAGGAATTTGAAGATGGTGTCCCTTTAAGGTACACAGGGTTGGAATTTATGTACTCTGTCGATCATCTGTAGAATACTATCAGTCAAAATAACGTAATGGAGTACGGCATGACCAGCATGGCCACATGTGTAGAAATAGAGTTGCCCTCTATCTGCTTGGTTTCTATTCTTTGTACATGTGTGTGTACATGTGTGTGTTTGTGTATGTGTGTGTTTGTGTATGTGTGTGGTTGTGTGTGTGCGTGTGTGCATGCATGCATGCATGTGTGTGTGTGTGTGTGTGTGTGTGTGTGTGTGTGTGTGTGTGTGTGTGTGTGTGTGTGTGTGTGTGTGTATAGGAATGTGGTCTTAATTTGTATTTATGGTGGTATTCAATTATTGCTTTATAACAGGATAGTCAACTTCCATAATATAGGTAGGTAATGTATACACAGCAAAAAGTATATTTCTATATTTGGTACTAACATCAGTATATGTCAATTCAACATTGCATACAGCAAAGTTATCATAAATTGTCATCTTAGGTCATAGCCTGCAATGACAGGAAATAGGAAGTGGTTGCGAATATATACTTCCTGGAAGTGTTGATGTATGGTGTACATGTGGTCTTAAAAAGATTACATAAAACTGCATTGGCATGCAATTTCGTATCCTTTTAATAACTAATCACTTGAGACATTATGAGCATGAGTGTGGCACATGGAAAGTACATGGTTTTGTACTGTATGTATGGATTTACAATAAAGTGCATGAGCTGTTCCCCTATCAAAGGGATGTTCATTACCTCATGTACACATACAAATCTTGTAGTCTTTTATATAATATTGCAATTTTGACAGAACCTTTTAGGAGTCACAATAGTGCAGATGTTGCATACTATTTGCAATAAGCAGACATAAATTTGAGGAAAATCATTCCTTACCTTCATATTGCAATCTTATATAGAAGTTGACATATTTAAAGGAATCAGTTTGAAGTGAGCATAGCAGGACATGATATTATTATACTGAACAGCACACAGCTGCAGTGCTCTTCATAGATTTCGTCATTTGTGTACCATGCACACATCCTTTTCAAACAATACTGCTGAATAAAATCAGTTATGCTGAAGCCAGGTGATACCCAGGAATGTTAACATAAAGTTTCCTTTTTGTGGTGAATGACGTCAGGTGTAGAAAGACTATTAACAGTATGTACACAATCTTTACTTAACACTTCAGACCAACCCCAGCCATGCATGCTGTTTTGAACCTTATGTTTCTATACCATTAGAACAAAGGAACCACAGTGTCTATACCCACTGACCCATTAAACTGAGAGCATGTAGTATTGCAGACACAATTCTTTCCATTCTAATTGTGATGATCCTACACAACTCCCAGACTTGGGACTCCCAAACTGTAGAACCTGTCACATATCTCAACAGGTTATATGTACTCCTCTATAATCAATGCCATAATAATTATGCTAAGGTATGCTATTTTAAATCATACATATAACATTAAAAAGATGGCTGCCTTTAATTCTTGGATAAGATGGTGAGATTTAAGCTCTGTACAGTAATGAACTTTCACTGCATTGATAACATACTAGGTATACACTGTACACATATTATAGCATAATTATATCCCAGCTTAGACCCAGTACATTACAACAAAGGAACCACAGTGTCTATACCCACTGACCCATTAAACTGAGTGTATGTATACTAGTAGCATTTGCAGACACGAGTCTTTCCCAGTAGCTCATGACATCAACATAATGTTTGTGGTGATCCTACACAACTCCCAGACTTGGGTGTTGAACTGTAAAACCTGTCACATATCTCAAAAGGTTATACTCGTCTTTAATCAATGCCAAGTGTCTGTAAGCTCAATGTCATAATTATTATGGTAAGGTATGCTATTTTACGTCATACATATAATTTATGCATTGGTGCACACATGTCCAAGAAGATCCTACAGGAACACACATGCACACATGCATGCAGACACACACACATGCATACACATACATACACATACACACATGCAGACACACCCATTCACACATATACATACACTGCACACACACATACACATACACACATGCACGGGCACAAAGGAAACCACATAAGTGCACCTACATCCACACCCCTTAAGTACACTAGCACACACAAATTCAGTTTCATGATGTGGATTTTATCATTATATGTACAATGCACACATCCTTTCAAGAAAAACAGCTCTGTAAGATCACTTCCACTGAGTCAACAACCACACAGTACTTCAGAATTATGTAGTGTTCACTTAATAATATTTCCTTTTTGTGGTAAATGACCTCGCAGGTGTGGACATAAATCACTTTAGTCATCCCTGTACACAGCCACAGTCTTTGCACTTGTGAGGAAACACAACACAATTGGAAACATGAAATCATGTATCCAATTTGGTCAATTACTTTGCAGTATAATATGTCTAGACTAAGTACAAAACCCATACACATGTCATGATGCTTCGAATATGGACATCATTAAGGACAATTAAGGGGACTACGTCAGTATATTATGTGTAAACTAGAGATTTACTTTTTAGAGTCAGTGCCACGTCATAAAATACATTAATATAGAATTTGAATGCTATGGACATGGTCAGGTTGTTTTCACAATAGATATAGTGTATCAGATGATAGCATACAAAGTTGTTTAGGAACACTTAGTAACACAGAGTGGTTTCTATCATGCTTTTGGTACACTTTTAGGAAAAGTGTGCACATGTATATGCCAAAGTGTTCATATAATATGGTAGGCGTTATCAGGTTCAAGAGCACTCTGAAGTAAACGACTGGACAGTGGTGTATTACAGTAACTGACTCCTTAAGCATTGATTCTGTTTACAATATCAACATATTGCCTAAAAATTGGTGATTAACAGTAGATTACACAATAACATTAATACAATGAGTTTATTAAATAGAAATGTATGTATACTGTATAATAGTGCCACTTCATTTATAATCACTCAGGTGGCTCAGAGTATAATACACTCCTGGTTTGTGAGTGTACTTCACTCAGCCCCTAACTTGTGTACACTATGTCAACCAATTCTGAGACTTAGTACCTCTGATAAGAAGGACAGAATTGTTTGCCCTCTAACTAAAGGTACTCACTTAGCATGTTTGACTGTAAAAACACATGGGGTTGCACCTTTCTTTCACATGAAAAGAACTGACACTGAAGATATTACAATCGGCAAAACCTTTGTGTTCAAATATTGTGGCCCAATTTTCAAGTCTTTGTATTCTGAAAATTGACCTTCTTGCCAAATGTGATTACACACACATAAAACATGTATACCACAATTGATTTCCCTGAATTTTGGGAGCTGTAATACATATAATTATGCATGTGCATAATTGATTGTGTATGTGTGGGCTAAGGAAATGTGAAGTCAAATGTTCAAAGGCAGTATTAGGAAGTGTACAAGGAGTGAGGATGTTTGCACACATATGTATAAAATTATAACAACAATGTATGCTGCGTTTGCATCTTTGTTTTGATTCTCAATTAAGCTTCAACAGTTGTTTGTCGCAATGTTCCCAATTGTGGAGTGATGGAGTCTGCATGTCCATTCCCCATGCATACACACAAAAACAGGACATTGCACATAGTGGGTCAAGTGCTATTTAGCCAAGGTCATCACCACAGCAACTAAACTCAGGCCAGATATTTTCAGCCCATACACTATTTTCATTCCGATTTTGCGCTCGATAAATTACGTAAAATATCGTATTACAGATAGGCAGACAAACAATATATGTTCCTTAGCGTAACTGCAATAGTGAATTAATTATTGAGCGTCGATCAGCGAGGTTTCCGTCCCGAGCGGAGTCCATCGTTGGCCACCCTCGCACATAACTGCGGTGGCCGCCGATAATATTGTTCGATCCCAGTTTTGGGTTATTTGAACGCAAATCATTCGTCGAACGATCGAAGCACTCAGCAGTAATCCGTCCCACCGATGGTAATGGGGCACCATCACAGCATATGTTGAAATGGTAAACTTAGACAAAGGTTGCCTGTGGTTTACACACGATCCATTAAAAGAGCACTTACTTAAAGTTTTTGATTCTTTCTCTTGACGAAATTCGGACTACATCACTACTAAGTACCTTAAAACAATGGGTCAACTGTAGAATACGATCACGATTGACGCCCGTATGTAACAGTTGTGATTTGGTTTTAGGGTTAGGGTTGGTTTATGGTTTAGTTTATTAAGCGCCCGGGGCTGTGATCGTATTCTACAGTTGATCCAAAACAATCAAATAAAACCTTTCTGCATCACGATTTTTCGATTTCCTTCGTCGAAGAGCGGGATTCGCCAATCCGTCGCTCGGGACACCAAATAGTCGGCCATCATGACGTCCATTTTGGAAGACATTTTTAGATTACGCCCTGGACTACGCTTTATCATAGACACTCTTAACTAGTTCAGACGGAATCTGAAGGGGCTCGCCTAAGCTCGCACAGTTAGCAGGGGTCAGCACGAGAATTAAAAATCGGGCTAGGATTCGAATGCAACGCCTTGCATTGCTTAATATCTTCAGCGAAGGTTCTTCTGAGCCTAAGAATGACGGCCAATTGTCTCGAGTGCGCGGTTCGGCAGAATCATGAGAATGCAGAAATGCCAACCAGTTTTTCATGTGAGTGACTGGGTGAGACATGTCTTCATAATGAGTGCCCTGTTATAACTCATAGTTGCATTATTTGCTGTGTCAACACTATTCACTCAATCAGGAACAACTTGCTAACAAATTGAAACCACATGCACATGATATCATGATCTGTGTCTCAATTTGATCTTGTTATGCTCATTAACAATGAATAATATCAAAGAGCAATGCATGAGATAATGCTCATGCTTGCGTGAGAGCTTGAGATCATCACTGAGCGCGTCACACATAATGCCTGAAGGTTGGCTTGTCTGCAGAATGTACGTACTTACTGTGTGTATATAATTTGGAGCCACACTTTCCTTGTTGCCATTGTGATCAAACTCAGTGGGAACAGTATGCACCTGTTTAGTCTTTTGGGGCGCATTATTGTGGAACTTGAGAAGCAAGCAAAGCAATATGTTCCTTGCTTTGATGTGTATGTAGTGAATTTAATCCAATGTACACACTCACCAGCTATAAACCTCTACACTTCTAGGCTGGAGAGAACTGCATTGGAGCTGTGTACACTTCCTTCCACTTGGAGTGCTGATTTGGATCGTGACTAGTTGCAACACCAACAGAGGTACCCATGAATTTTGTTCACCACAATAAGCTTTGACCTATGCTTAGTTGCCATAGCAATTCCCATGACCAAAATATATCAGAGACCCATGAATGTCACATACATGTAAAATATACATATTGTTATGAAAGAAATACATCCATGATTTGAGCCTCTTTTAGGAAGCTGCATACATGTATACAAATAATGCACACGCAATCACATATGTACACACACGCAAACACACACACGTGCACACACACACACACACACACACACACACACACACACACACACACACACACACACACACACACACACATGCACACACACACAGAGGTACAGATATATGTATATACATGCACACATTAAAGCACATGTTGAGACTAACACACATAAGCACATAGATATATACATATAGATACAGATAGACAAACACACACACACACACACACACACACACACACACACACACACACACACAATTTTCGATCCTTTTACAAATGTATAAAAAATACAATTCATCATTGAGATGAACGTGTTCAACCACATCTATGAAATAAATGACTTAAAACTTAAGGCTGTTTTATCCACACACATACATGCACACACGCACATGCACATGCAAACAACATGTCTACACACATATGTACACACAACATACTATATACAAACACAAATAAAATCACACACAATCAAACACACCAATATATACTATATATAACTAAACAGCACACATATACAAACACGCATACACACATATTAACGAACAACAAATTTACACACGCTTACACATGCAAGCACACTCATACATATGTATGTACACACAACCACAAAATACATGACATTGTGAAAACAAGTGCACACATGCTTGTGCAAATGCCTTCATATATTCGAATGTGCACACACAAAACACACAAAACACACACACATTGTCACATAAACACACCACACCACACATATTCATACAAACAAACATGGATGTGCACTAATACATACACACATGGACTCACACACATGCAACCACCAAATTTAAACATGCACACATACAAACATTCACACATACATCCACAAACAAAAACAAATAACACACATACACACAAACATCCACCTCAATGCGAACAAAACAAATAACACACATACACACAAACATCCACCTCAATGCGAACAAAAACAAATAACACACATACACACAAACATTCCTCAACACAAACAAACACAAATGCATGCACGCACACGGACACACACACACACACAAGCACATGCACACAATATACACACATATAGTGCAACATACAATGCATATGTACACATTAATTCCAACCCAAAGTAAACCTGAATAAATTCAAACTGAATTCATACCTATTCTGTAAATCACCGGCAATAATGGGAATAGTGGCTTATCATTAATTATTATGACTATACTGGTGAGTAGTCTTGAATAATAATACTATGATAACTGACTGAATAATAAAAGTCAGAGTAACTAAACATTGATATAATATTTAAGCTATCTGTTTATTTAAGCCTATTTTGATAATGAGTTGCTATTATAATCCATGATTAACGTAATATTTCTGCAGATCCTCATTCATCCAACATAGTCTATGTCAACTCTGCCGGCCATTTCTCCATCTTTCTTGATAGTTATCTCCAAGGTACCTTGACCACCACCATAGGACTCTTCAAAGCACATTCCTACCAAAATGTTGTGCAATTCAAGATAATTAACATCAGAGTAAAGTAATTTTAAACTGTAATCATAATTATCATAAAATGTGTATAAAATTTAAGATCAATTTCATGACTTTATATATACTAGCTGAACTACCCGCCCTACAGGCGTATTCGTCAGTAAACGTGTCATGAAAAATGGCACCTTTCAAGTACGGCGGATATTATGGTTTCGTTAGAATTCTAGGAGAAAGACCTAAAACGAAGCGCCAAACCCCTTAGGACACTCTATGGGTGCCACTGAGGTGGATTGGAGAGTTTGACGTCGATTACATGCGAACTGAAGGAGGAGTTCGCGAACGAACAAACAGAGAATCCTTGCATTATAGTAGGATATATACACATATTACATTTATCTTACAAATTACACCCTAATACATAATATTATTTATAATAATATATACATTATATATACCACCATGCATTACATACATTTTAACATGTATATACATACCAGGTCCTTGTAGACTGGATTCAACGCTATTGTTAGTTTTATAAGTGAGACCACTAACAAAGACCAGTCCCTCCCTTGGATCCAGACACACGTACATTCTGTCAAGGAATGCATTAGCCCTGTACTTGACATCTTCTCCAATATTCCCATCTATGCATACACAGATCATGCCAATATATAACCATATCATTATACATTCAGTACAAAGAATTTTGAGAATATTCATTTTAAATTGTATATTGTATATTATACTATAATATGTACTTGCACACTATGAGTACACACTGTACGTTTCAATAACAGTACACTGAGTCAATGTGAGAACATCTATGCTCACTTGAATTGATGTCAAATCTCCCATAACCTTTACCTCCTGTTTCTACTTCTCTAATAAGCACTCTGTATCGTCCAACAGGAAGAGAATCAGAGGAATCAAGTTCATACGTTGTCATTACTCCTGTAGAAGTGCAACAATAATTGCAAAGGTAATGAGATAGTGAGTATCACTAATATTATGTACTTTGTTCAACATATCATTATGCATTATACATTACGTATGTATGTGTATATAATATAAGTGTACAAGCACGATGTGTGAATTATTTGGGTACCTTTCAGCTCTTTATTACAAAAGATCTGCATTAGTACCCATTGATACAAAAGTGTATTCACCAATTACATAACATCTGATAATAATAAAGTTTGTAAACAGGAAAATGTCTATTTGTGAGGTTTAAATCAATTTGTGTTCCAACCGAATAATGGTAATATAAAATTAATTATGAATACTTTAGAAGATCAACGTACTATCTTAACGCCAGATTTGGAGCATTATGACATGCGTGGTTAATTGGAAACAGCATAATTTGATCTGGAACTCCAACAGCCTGATTCTAATGTGTCCTTGGCATTCCAATTGGCACATACATCAACATGCAGCATGGTCCCAAAGTTAGATTTGGATAGGTTAGATTTGAATCAATTTGTGTTCCAACCTAATACTATCATTACAGTATATTTCTCATGCAAGTGTCATTACATACCATTTTGACTCACACCAGAAAGGAAACTACCATCTGCAAGGAGAGTAAGTAAGGATTGATACATAATACTATAATGTGACATTTCATTTTTACTCACTCAACACTGCTTGACCAGTATTCTCCACAAGAACTGAGAACTTATATGTTCTTTTTGGGAATGCAAGCATGGATACATTCACTGTCTGGCCTTTTTCAACACAACTACTGGTTTCTGCGAACATAGTGTAGTATGTAATTACAAGCTACATGATAGGGTAAGCATCCTTGAAAACATACCAATTTCAATGTTGCAAGCTGTAAAGAAGGAAGTGAATTTTTAACCATTATAATAATGATACATATAGTACAGATAATACCTTTTACTGAGAAGTTCTCAGATTCAGTGTAAAATTCCCTCACACCAGCATCAAGGTCTTGTACTGTCACTCTGTAGTCACCAGGCTCTAGTTTAAGCCTTAGTTGACCTCTTCCATTATCAACAAGGAAACTGTCACTTCCTGAACCAGGGACTGTGGCCTCTGAATGATAAAACGGAGCAAATCTGAATAAATTTCATCATGCCAGCAATAACCTTTTAAAATTACCTATCACAGCAACTACGTAACTACGTGTTATGTCACCCTGTTAAAAGGTGTAAATAATATTTGTGCATGAGCTTTTAGAAGTAACATTTAAAAGTAGTCAATAACTCAAAATTTATGGGAGGTATATGCTCCCACCAATTTCTTGTATATATCATCACTGCTAAAAATGCTGTGCCACCCTTTGTTTATCAATGAATGCAATGATTACATATTATATATATACAAAAAATGATTACATATTACATAAATGCGTGAATTGAAGAGATTCCAGTAAATGATAACACACCTTGCACTGTTTTGCCTTCTTTACTAATTGAGTACTTGTATGTTCTGTCATTCTCAACTTTCCAGGAAACTTGCAGATAAGAAAATCTTTTTACACACATGCCTTCTCCATCTGCATCAAAGGTTTAAGAGCAATATAGTAAGAATTTCATCTAACCATTACTTCTGTCAATAAATTTAATTTATTTTCATTTACCAATGTCAAGTGGAATTTCTTTCTTGCATCCTGTATTTTCAAAACAGAATTACAGTATACGATTGCTATGCCCAAAAACTCAACAAGGAATGATTCATTCAAAATACCACATACCTTTCCTGATTTCAAATTGTTTTTTTTCAACTGTTGAAACAGAAGATGTAAGGTCACGGACAGTCACTTTGTATGTAGCTACAGTCCATTCTGTCAAGGAGGTGATAGTTAGTGTTCCTCTGTCACCTTCAACCTTAAAAACATCAGATTCCATTGATCCCGATATCTTTCCCTCTAAATAAGATATTAATTGTGCAACAGAATGAATCATTCCAATGCCATGATACACACAGTTTGAATGACAGAATTCCAGATTTTGAATTGCACTCACTGAATTTCCTCCCCCCACCTCGTACGTTATACAAATATTCTCTGTCAGATTGTACGTTCCATGATATCTCAATGCTGGACTGGGTCGACTTCACACATCCAGGCACCGCTATAGAATTATGATGTCATACATAATTTATTCGCAATTTATCAACTTCTAATTTACATTCATTGTTATTTGCAGGGTGCACATGCGTATATGCGCTGATTCCAAATAATTGGTGATATGTATAATAGTATATAATAATATATGACGACCTCACACAACCAGGCACCACTATATTATAATATTGGTCATGCATAGTTCATTCACAAACTATCCATGATCTATGTACTTCTGATATAAATTTATTGTCATTTGCAAAGTGTATATAATATATGCATACATGCACTGATTCCACATGATTGGTGATATGTATAATATACAGTATGTACTTAATGTACCATATTATATTAATCAATTATGCTATATGAATGTATGTTCAAGGTCTCATTGAACACTAATTGAAGACTAGCACAAAGTTTAGATACTCTTCTGTAGCACAGCCATGTCTGTTGTTATTTATTTATCATTGTCTACTGTGTTGTTGTACGTATGTCAACATTGCTTGCTTGTTCTTATATCCATCACCTCACCTATTCTTTACTCTGTAAATTATACACTGGGTAACTTGCAAAGTAGTCGTCGGGCTAAAGGTTCTCCCCAGTTTAAATAAGATTCCCTATCCCATCCTATCCTAATTATTTATCACAATTAAATAACAAATTGATCTCTGACTTACTTAAATTGAGAGGGATATATGGGGGGCAATCTACAGAAGAACGAGAATGAGGTGCTTAATCAATTACTTTGAAATCAGTATGAATGGAAACTGACCTTTTACAGAGAAAGTTTTTGACTCCTTGTAAAATTCCGTCACACCAACATCAAGATCTTTGATGGTCACCACGTAGTCATTAGGCTCAAGGGAGAATGCCAGAAACGCTTTATTGTCAGACACAGCAAAATCTCCAGTCCCCGATCCAGATCCCTCACCCCCTGGAAATGCAAGTAGCAATTCACATGCAAGCACATCAATGACAAAACCTCCGCAATAGTGTCAGGACATCATTATTCATAAACCATCGCAATACATACCATGTATTACCAAGTGTGTAGTCTTTAATTGAAAGAAACCGACATAAAGTAATGGTTCACTTACTGTGGATTACTTCTTTGGATGCCAAGCTTTTCACCCTGATTTCATATGAATATCTTCTGCTTTCTACAACATCCCAAGTTATTTCTGTGATTTGGACACCAGTCTTCTTACAGTAAGTCTTCACATCTGATAAGAATGAGGAAATAAAGTTGAATTCAGTGACACAGTGAAGACTATTCTTTGAACTGTGTGGGTATGAACGTACAAAACAGATAGTTGAAATCACTCACTTGGATCCAACTCTACTTTTTTCTCACATCCTGGTATATTTGATAGATATTTTATAGATAAATATATTATAAATATGTGCACCAGTCATATCCCATACAATATGTAAGAATTATACGTTATAATGCATGTATTATAATATTATTAATATAGAGTTTAGGTCACTTCTAAAACGTCTGTGTCTCAATTTCCACTACATGAAATTATTCAATTAAGTTTGTTAAATTTTGTTCATTATGTGCATCTATACACCAGCTGGTTACTTGATATAGTTGGAAATATTGCGTACATTCCTAATATGTATTCAAAGAAGTACTCTTGATACTGATTGTACTTCCACTAACTGTTGCATTTCTTTCATACTTATATAGCAGGTTGAATTCCAACAATAGATTTATAAATTTATATATTATATCATTGCCGTACATGCACAGCCTGTGAATTTCAGAAATCAAACCAAATGATATCATGATCATTATGTGTATATATTATGTGTCATGAGCGCCAGCATGTTACCAGATTAGTAATACATTTTATGCACTATGCATTTAGATAAGTACATGATGATACTGCACTCATTTCACTCCAATAAGGTAGATTTGCAATTATTAATTATTGTATCTAGACACATAGGTAATAGGCAATACTTCATCCAAAATACCACATACCTTTCCTGATTTCAAATTGTTTTGTTTCAACTGTTGGAACAGAAGATGTAAGGTCACTGACAGTCACTTTGTATATTGCTACAGTCCATTCTGTTGAGGAGGTGATAGTTAGTGTTCCTCTATCACCTTCAACCTGAAAATCATCAGATTCCATTGATCCCAATTTCTTCCCCGCTAAATATAATATAAAATGTGCAATAGGACAGATCATCCAAGTGGAATTTTCATGAGAAAATTCTGGAATCATTAATTTGAACTCACCGAAGGTCCTCTCCCCACCTTCCACTTTATATGAATATTCTCTGTTAGATAACACGTTCCATGATATCTCAATGCTGGATTGGGTAGACTTCACACATCCAGGCACCGCTATATAATAATGATGTCATGCATAATAATTTATTCACAAAGTATCAAAATTATATTTTTTGAAAGTTAACAATACATAAAATAACTTTTCTCAATGTATGAAGAAAGTGCATGAATAGACATACTAAACTGATGTGATTTGCTTGATGCACATGGACACATGCACCGCATCTCCTTGGTATATATTGGTCATATACAGTATGACATTGTACTCTATATGCCAAAAATTACTTTGTTATTCTATTAATATAATATATTGTATAATATATTTGAAAAATAGGTACTAATACTGTTTAGATACATGTATGTATAACATCAATGTTACAGTAGTCAATTGCAAATATTTGTTATATTAAATAATAAATTGACTTACTTAAATTGAGAGGATGATATTGTGGACATTCTATAGAAGAATGAGAATGAGGTGTTCAAATGAAATTACTTAAAATCAGTATAGAATCAAAGACTAACCTTCCACAGAGAAATGGATTGATTCCGTGTAGAATTCCTCTACACCAGCATTAAGATCTTTTACGGTCAACACATAGTCATTAGGTTCAAGGGAGAATGCCAGAAATGCTTTGCCATTAGAAACACCAAAATCTCCAGTTCCCGATCCAGATCCCTCACCCCTTGGAAGTGCTGAATTAATAGCAATTCACATGCAAACGCCTCAATGACAAACCCTCCAAAATAGTGCAGGATAGTTAAACCAACAAAAGCAGGATATACTATACATACCATGCATTGCCAAGTGTGTAGTCTTCAAATTAAAGAAACAGACTTATAGGGAAGGTACACTTACCTTTATCATTTTCAGTTGCTAAACCTTTCACCCTGATTTCATATGAATATCTCCTGCTTGCTACAACATCCCAAGTTATTTCTGTGACTTGAACACCACTCTTGTTACAGTAAGGATTCACATCTGATAAGAATAAAGAAAATGCCGGAATTGAATTCAGTGACACCGTAAAAACCTCTTTTGTTAACTGTATGGGTATTGAAGTACAACACAGATAGCTGAAATCACTCACCTGGATTCAAATCTCTCGGTTCCTCACACCCTAGTGTATTTGACATAATTCCATTTAATATTAATTTCACACAAATGTGTACCAATCATAAAAAACATTGATGTATGCAGTACACAGCATAGTGTGCATGTATAATATTATGTTATTGATGGGTTAAGTACCAGCCAGACTGAATGTGAATTTCATTGGATTATAATTATTTGCTATTAAATTGTAAGATATCCCTTTCATTATGTGTACACATCACCAACTGGTCATTTAGCAGGAATACATAATATGCACTGTGCATTCAAATAACGGAAGATTGATATTGAGTTTCACCCACTGCATGACTGAGGCAGATGAATTTATTACTATGTCTCACTACGTTGGCACTATGACTCTTCTGGTATCAGGTATCAGGTATAATTTTTATTTCATCTGGGGAACCGTTAGCCATAGGCTACTTCACTATGTGTATTTATATATGCATCACCAGTAGGTTACTTGGTTTAGTTGGAAATGGCCTATGCATTCAGTAAAGTACTAATGATACTGACTTGTAACTCCGATCCACTAACAGAGGTATTTTGCAATACATATTTGTAGAAAATTATAAATTAAGGTAATCCATGCAATGATCAAGCATGCAATGAATGAATTGAACAAACCTGCTTTGATTTCAAAATCAGTAGAGTTCATAGATTTGTTTTCTGTGCTAAGATCCTCTACAGTGACTTTATAACTGCCTACTTTCAGAACTCTTCCAGGTATAGTCACAATTCCATTGCCAGTCAAAGTACCACCTAATACAACCAAATATTATTTGGGAATGAACACAATAACCTATTATACTACCACGCGTATGATGAGTTGCAACTGCATACATAATGAATGATGAGTACCACATGTGTACAAATACGAGGCTTCATCTATTATAGTATGATGCATTTCAAATTTGAAGAAAAATATCCGATATAACAGTTTATGAACAGTAAAGAATTTGCAGGTTTTTTCCCATAATGCAGTCAATTAAAGGTTGCTTCTATATAGATGAATCACAGATTGGTACAATGAATCTCACACACATACCGGGTAATGCCAAAGTATACCACACTTAAAAGTAGAACTCACTTGAAACTTCCTCATTACTCATTAATTTGGTAATTTTGTATTCATACTCCCGGTTGTCCTGTGCATTCCAAGATATGGTCACCCCACTGCTGAAACGATTGCATTCAGGAACACCTGTGATCAACAAACAATATTCATACACAGTACATGTGGTGTAATGAGAACAAAATATTATATTGTCTTTTATACAGTGGAACTTCTCTATTAAGGACACTTTGGGACCTTACTATTAGTCCTAATACAGAGGTTTCCTTAATTCAGAGGTCATATAATACACTACTGTACTACACTGGGACACAGAATGGTGTCCTTATTACAGAGGTTTCTACATTTCAGAGGTTTGTAATAGAGAGGTTCCACTGTAATTTGATTATAGTCTATATGTTCAAAATCTCATGATGCAATGCAATTAATTGAATCAGATTATAAACTCACTCAGAATAATGGGAATTGATGGAAGGCAACCTACAAAAGAACAAAAATTAATGGTTGTGTAATAATTGCAAACTGAATTATGAAAGAGATAGTATACAAATGCTTAGAAACTGATGCAAATTATCGGTAAGTAAATCTCTGTAAATGAACCAAAGTAATGTAACAAAAGTGATTGTGCAATGATCTGCTCTGATGTCTTTGAGTTGCCGAATGTTAAATAGAAAGGTAAGTAATTGTTGTGAAAAGGCTTCACCTACCTCTTTGGACACTGAAATAGCCCCTTTCACTGTATTTCTCTTTAGTGAGCAGATCCACAACTTCAATAGTATAGTCACCTAGTCCAGGTGGTCTTACACGGAGGAACCCTATCTTGCTGGAGCCAATTATTAAAGAGCTTCCACGAAAGTGTCCAAGACCTTAATTATGACATATGAAAGTCACAATGATATAATCGCATTAATATATACGTAGAAGAATCTGAATCAAACATATTGAATGAACCAACTTATAACTCTATTATCTGTCAAGCTGGTCAGATTGTAGGTATAATTCCTGTTGGCTTCTAGACGCAGACGTATGGTCACAAAGTCACCAATGGGATAACATGATCCAACAGCTGCAAGGAACAGAAGAAATTTTCATGATTTATTCCAATCCCACAAGTCTCATTTAATTAAATTATTCAAATTTTTTGGTGAGTCGATAACCCAAAGGTAAATTATTCCAAAAATTGTAATCGTCCACGTTGATATATATATCTAATCTCTTACTCAATAATGGCTGTTTTTCCTCACTGCTGGAAGACTGCAAATGCTTATGTTAGACCAGCTTGTATGAAGAGAAACAAAGTTCTAAGAAGCATCGAAGCGAGGTGGAGAAAATTTGAATTCAAATGTACCGTGCACTGTCTACGTAGGTAATTATTTTGCAATAAGCAACTTAGTACACACTCTCCTAGCTTTGCATACTGGACATTCCCTTGGGTTTTGAGCAGTAAACACAGTACAGCACGGACAATGTAAAGTAACTAGTGCTTAATCTGGTGTATTCAACTTAAATTTATGTAATATATTCAAATAATATGTTCTCTGTGATGTGTGCAGTACACATGTATATTATGAGAAAGCAAAAATCAATGTTGACCATTTTTGAATGATATAATATTACTTCAAAATAATAATAAAAATATCAGCTAATAAATTGGATATTTATTTCCTACTGCTGCTTAAATCAATGTGTGAAGAAAAACGTGAAAGGACCATTGACAAGTCAGGAGACAGATCATTGGGCATGTACATATATCAGAATGATGTCCACAGGGAGTTTTGCACATAACAAATGTACAAGTGTAGAGAAAATGGTAAATATATCATGGATAGACTATTACAAGGAGTCTGCTAATCCTGCTGCAGTAAAATTAGGCTAGTGCATTTCTGGCTACTACACTTTCATCATTCAAGGATTCAATTCAATTTACCATCATGTCATACATACTAGCTCAGACAGAGTCTGCATGTTGCTTGCAAGTAAATTTTATTTGTAGAACTTGATGTAATGCTCTTATGCATAGGTAAACAGTAGATAGCTATCGATAATGTAGTCAAAATATGACATTTGCATAAACGTTCCTGTCCTGGGCAATATGAACTCTATTGTAGATTTAAAAATTGAATTTGAAAGTGTAATGAGTAAATCTCCTATCGACAAACTACAGTATGCTAAACAAGGACCTCTCAAGTTCAACATGTACTGTGTCTACATATGCATACACTCACTTAGATTGAATTTTATTACAGGAGGCTCTTCAATTACACATTTTTCATTGCTGCATAATCCAGTTGTTAGGTCCAGTACATAATCATCCTTACAGTAGCAGCCTGAAGCCAGACAATCTCTAGGCAATTTTGTAGGAAAGCATGGTTTTCCACACTCCTTAAATTCCATATTGTCAACTTTTCGAGGCTTTTGTCCAGGAAGAAGGATATACTCACAATTATCACCAGAATTTCCTGAGAGAAGGCCTTGGACTGTACAAGGGATAGTAGACATCAATCTAGTAATACCATACTATATCAACAATGTGATTATTATATCCAATCTTACTCGTAAAGGTGAATGAGGCAAGATTACAGCTGCATTCTGTAGAAAACTTCATAGACGAGTACTGCATCTTGCCATCAGAACAGCACTGTTTTCTTGTTTTGAAATAGCAGTATTCTCCCGTTGTACCTATAAATTGAAGCACATAGAATAATATGAAATCAGATGTACAGTATTCCTCAGAAAAGATACAGATACCAGTGTTTGTTGACATTATAAAATGGAATGAAAATATTAATTACTACACAATGCCATTCACATTTAACCTGTATCAGGTTGAAATGACATTGTGTAAAATCACTGGTTTGATGCCTAATACGTTGACCAAGAAACGAGAGCCACCATTAGCAATATCAAACAAGATGTTTTCAAAGTCTCCAGGTTTTCATTTACATGTCAATTATAGTGAGACTGCTGTAGCATAACTAACATTGTTGTGAATCTGAAATTTGAAACGCTTCTTCGCCAGCCACTTCTTCTTCCAAGTGTACCTTGCAGTCAGGATTTTCACTGCTCCAGGCTAGTTCTATTCTCCAAAAACCATCAGCAGTTCCATAAATTGCACCAATCTGGGCAGCAGTAATGGCACATCCAGCTGCAGTCACTGTGCTTGGAAAGAAGATGGCCCCCACTACAAGGAGATAATAATACAGTACATCTATTACACAGTTGATGAGAAAAAATCATTTGTGATTGCTCACAAGCAGCCAAGTAGATGAGAGTAATCATTTTGAACAAAATGTATTCAACGTCTCCAACTTTTTCTGTATTCCTGTCACAGCAGAATCTCTATTGATGATGAATTTAATCCCAAGATCCTTTGTTTTTATAGCTGCTGCTATATATGCAATATATATTCTCTGTACCCAATTAAGAGTACGTGTTCAAGTTTTATAATAATCACTTCCGAAATCATGTACTTTTGTGGTCAACCGCAGTCATGTTTTTCCTGCTTTAAATCCAAATTAAATTAACAGTTTGTATCTGGTTGTAAGGTATACTCTAGTTACTGTAACACAACAAAATTCAGAGGCAAAACATTGGACAGGACATTACTATGGCAAATGGTTGCAATCACTTCTTATTCATTTCATGAACAAGTGCATGAACAAAGCCATTTGTAGCCTTTTTCGTGTTCACTGTATGCACATGATTTAGACATGTTTAGTACATCCACTACTGCACTGTAGTCACAGCTAAGGTTCTTGGACTAGTAGTTTTGCTCCCAATTCACTATACGAATAAACTGTACACCAATGTGGTGTGCAGTTAATCCGTATGTGCCACACATTGTGTGTGGTGTACAGTTAGTATACAATTATATTAACTGTACACCACACTGTTGGAAGTGGCAATGATATCAGTAATCTCTACATTGTCTCTGTGCAGCAAGACTCAAATACAATTAAATGTAAAAATGATATTTGGTGCGAATTTTTTGCTTTTTTCTTCTGTTTTCATTGAATTAATACCTTCATCATTTTTGATGTTCCATTGTAATGTAATGAATTGAAGCTTATTTACACACATTTGTTTTACATACGCACATTTGGATATTCACACATTATGCACATTTACATACATTAATATGGTTTTTTAATTCTTTTTTATTAAATACTGTATATAATCTGTAAGTGCTTGTCATTTTCTACTCTCCTATATACCCATGAAGATTTTGACCTCTTCTCATCTGTCTGACTCAGTTTTAATATTATATTTGAACGTCATTCTTAAACTTACTTATTATTACTAAAAGTGGCCATCACATGGTGATGTACATAATATCATGTATATACAAGACTTGCGCTCCTTATGCACTCAACTGCAGACTGGCTATATGTATGAGCTATTTTGAAAGGCTTGAAATTGGCAACTACTTTTCATTGTTGTGTTGTGCATTTTGCACTCTTCCTCAGGGAAATGACACTGTACTTTATGTAGAACTAGAGTTTCACACTTACTACCACAGTCTACTGTCTACCACTGTCTGCTTGATGTAGGAACCACTACATCGGTACTAGTAGTACCAAAGGTTCAATTACACTTGTACTCACCTGGGGTTGTTAGTCTGTGGTCTTAGCCATAGGCAAAAAGTGTCGAGTCGTATATTCACCAGGTGAAAGGCTTGAAATTGCCAACCACTATTCATTGTTGTGCTGTGCATTTTGCACTCTCATACGGGGAAATGACACTGTACTTTATGTAGAACTAGAGTTTCACACTTACTACCACAGTCTACTGTCTACCACTGTCTGCTTGATGTAGGAACCACTACATCGGTACTAGTAGTACTAAAGGTTCAATTGCACTTGTACTCACACGAGGTTGTTAGTCTGTGGTCTTAGCCATAGGCAAATAGTGTTGAGTTGGATATTCACCGGGTGAATCCCTCTCAATCCCAAAACACCTTCAAGTTAAAGGTTTAATGAACACCATTGTCTTGTAGGATTGAAGCTTCACACTCATGTCAGTTGTAGAGTGACAGGAGTGAAATTCCACTGTTGTGGGAAGTAGAGGGTAGGGCCACTAATGTGGCTGGACGTCACCACAAAGCAAAGCACATTTATTACCTCAGTGAACTGTATCAATTCAATTGGATCAAATAGCACTAGTACTTTCTGCATGTGATGGTGCAGGTCAATGCGAACACCTCATTAGTGTATCAATCTCGTTGGAAATATAGTACTACAAGCACTACAATGTGTGCACAGTCTGTGGCCTTGACACTATTTGCCTATGGCTAAGACCAGCTTTATGTAGAACTAGAGTTTCACACTTACTACCACTGTCTACTGTCTATACCACTGTCTGCTTGATGTAGGAACCACTACATCGGTACTAGTAGTACTAAAGGTTCAATTGCACTTGTACTCACACGAGGTTGTTAGTCTGTGGTCTTAGCCATAGGCAAAAAGTGTTGAGTTGGATATTCACCAGGTGAATCCTTCTCAATCCCAAAACACTTTCAAGTTAAGGGTTTAATGCAGACCATTTAGTTATAGCATTGAAGCTCATGTCAGTTGTAGAGTGGAGTGGAAGGATGGGTAGGTGGATAGGAGTGAAATTCCACTGTTGTGGGAAGTAGAGGGTAGGGCCACTAATGTGGTCGGACGCAATTGCACTTGTTATGAAAGTGCAATTCGAAACGTGAACATTTCTCAACTAGAAGGTAATCACTCTACCCATTTGGCCAACCTACGTATGCACGCGTTTATGTCTATGTGACCATTATGTGCAAATACTAACGAGTGTATGCCCACAGCAAATTTTCTTGAAATCGTAATGATGTACATGTGCATATACATATATGCATACGTGTAATTGTAATGTTTTATGGTGAATCATGCATTCAATTTGGTTGTAATTTTTAACTCTGCACTTTAATAATATACTATACTGTTTGTGACACATGAGTAATACTAATATTGTATTATAACTGACAGAGTGATAGTAACTAAGCATTAATATTATTCCAGCAATTTTATTTTTGACTTAAGGCCTATTTTGATAATAGCTATTATAATCAATGGTTAACGTAATATTTCTGCAGATTCTCATTCAGCCAACATAGTCTATGTCAACTCTGCCAGCCATTTTTCCATCTTTCTTGATAGTTATCTCCAAGGTGCCTTGACCGCCATCATAGGGCTCTTCAATGCACATTCCTACCAAAATGTTGTGCAATTCAAGATAATTAAAAATAAAGTAAAGTAATTGTGAAAGAAATGTAGTCATAATTTCCACATATAAGGTGTGCATCAATTCGATCAACATCAATTTCATAAATTTGTACACGCAGACATATACAAAATTTATCTTTCAAAATACATCTAGATACTCAGTGCTTGTATAAATGTTATGAATACTCATGAAGTCTATCTAGTAGAATCCAGAAGCAATAATTCCACCACATTTGAGTCAATCTCTTGTCCATTGCAAAGATGACTTTGGCATTTATTATTTGTATCTACGTATTTATAGCTAAGGTCCCCTTGGAGTACAGGTGAAGGTATGCACATATTTGGCCTAGATTGTTGAGGAGGCAGCTACCATATGAATGTATTCAGCCAAAGAGACTGATACAATAATTTTTTAAGGGTTATTACAACATTTGATTCCTAAAATTTCATTAATATAGTAAGATAGTAAGTATTCACAGGTATAAATTTATTATTCCAATGAGTTACTATGTACCTAATTGGTGAAAGGTCAAAAAGAATGAGAGTGCAATAGCTAGGAAATTGTCCAAATCATGTGATTTTTTGTGCATGTTGCCTTTCAATGTACTGGGTACAAGAACTCTGACTGCATCTGCTAAAATGGTACATATTATGTGTCCTGTACCATAATGCATTACATACATATGAACATACATACATACCAGGTCCTTGTAGACTGGATTCAATGCCTTCACTAGTTCTATAGGTGAGACCACTAACAAACACCCTTCCTTCCCTTGGATCCAGGCACACATACACTGAGTCAAGGAATGCATTAGCCCTGTATTTTACATCCTCTCCGATTTTCCCATCTATGCATAGACAGATCATACCAATAATATTAATATATTCATATTATACATTCTGTAGAAATAATTGCTATGCTAATTTCAATATAACATTATATACGTATTATGTGTTTAATAATAATAATATATATTATTATACTTGTTTACGTAATATAAGTACACAATGTAACACATATATCCTCACCTGAATTAATATCAAATCTCCCATAGCCTTCACCTCCTGTTTCCACTTCTCTAATAAGCACACTGTATCGTCCAACAGGAAGAGAATCAGAGGAATCAAGTTCATACGTTGTCATTACTCCTGTAGAAGTGCAGGAAGAGAGTCAGAGGAATGTAGGTCATGCTTAGTCATTACACCTGTAGAAAGGCAACCATAATGGCAAAAGTAATGAGATAGTGAGCATCAATAATATGTACGTCATTCAACATATTGGCCATAATAAATTTTACATATATACATACATATAATATAAATATATATAATATTATATAAGTATATTATATAGTGTGCGTGTGCATGTGTGTGTGTGTGTGTGTGTGTGTGTGTGTGTGTGTGTGTGTGTGTGTGTGTGTGTGTGTGTGTGTGTGTGCAAGCATGATACAGGTGTTTGGTACCTCTCTTTATTACAGAAGATGTGCAATAGTCCCCATTCCATACGATAACATGTGTTCACTAATTGTATAACATCTGATAATAACTGAGTTCGTAAACAGTACATTTGGATTTGCATTGTGGTTTAAATCAATATATATATATTTTTTTCATAATATATATATATATATATAAGTACTTAGCAAAAATCATAGTCAGTAATGTATATATATATTATATATATATATTTATATTTATACGTACATATGAATACTTAAGGAGATCACGTACCATTTTGACTTACACCAGAAGAGAAAGTACCATCTACAAGGATTAAGGATGAATGGACAATACCAATGTGAATAATGCATATAACATAATAATTCTTATGCAACATCAGATTTAACTCACTTAACACTGCTTTACCAGTATTCTCCACCAAAATTGAGAACTCATATGTTCTTCTTGGGAATGCAAGAAGGGATACATTCACTGTCTGGCCTTTTTCAACACAACTACTGGTTTCTGCAATCATAACATAGTAAACATTATCATAAGGTACACAATATAGTAAACGTGTTCGAATACATACCAATTTCAAAGTTGCAAGCTGTAGAGAAGAAACTGAAAATTATTATTTAAGAATTAAAATAATGATGCATATTTGTGCAAATACCTTTTACTGAGAAGCCCTCAGATTCAGCGTAAAATTCCCTCACACCAGCATTAAGGTCCTGTACTGTCACTCTGTAGTCACCTGGCTCTAGTTTAAACCTTAGATGACCTCTTAGACTACCATAATCAACAAAGAAACTATTGCTTCCATAACCAGGAACTGTGGCCTCTGAATGATACAATAGAATAAATCCAAATAAATTTCATCATACCAGCAGTAACATGTTTAAAATGAACTACCACAGGAACTACATAACTAAACCTATATGGCAACAGTGTATTGTTCAACATCAAATTCAGGAAGAAGAATTTAGTGTCAATTCAGCATCCCACTGGTCACATGACACCTGTGAATAGAATTCCAGCATTTCAGGTTACCTAATATTTCATTGTGTAGTCATTGTGTAAATTTGCTCTGCCAAACGATTACAGAATATACAATACAAACTTTGTGGAATTTCTGAATTAGTAACATGTTTTCATTTTTAAAAGGTGAACTTTGCAGAAGTAAGAGTTGAAAAGTAATCAATGAAATTTATCTGAATTATTATTACTTATGTTTGGATCAAATATCATGATATTGTGCAACCACAGTGGAACCACTATATTACGAACCTCTTGGTCTCTCAATTGAGAAAATGTCTGCTACAAGGACGTCGACACCATTCTGTGTCCCAGGGCAGTACTGTAATCATTAATAAGGGCATTAAATTTAAGAGACTTTGGGACCTTTATATTATAGAGAGGTTCCACTGTAATATCCAATCACCGTGCATATTTTACATGATAATTAACCATTAAAAATTAACCAAATTTGGAAAGAAAGATGGCTTCAACAAAAGGTAAAGGAGCAAGGTAGGGGTACGGTGATCTAAATGAATAGATATTCAGAACAAGCAGAACATCAGAATATTATTACAATCTCAACATTTGTGGAACCCAGAGCTATGCAATGTTAAGATTGCAATACCCCAATGGTCTAATCATTCCAACTCCCTAGTATACAAATCCATAATTTACATTATGGGAGGACTGAATACAAATTGCTGTGCTGCTGTGTACTCTATAATAAACTTAGTTTGTCAATAAATGTAATCTATATATATAATTAACGTGAACCACAGACTAAAATTGAGGCACAATAAAAGTTTTGCAAATATATACAATATTGTGTGTGTGTGTGTGTGTGTGTGTGTGTGTGTGCATATGTAAATACTTGCATTGAAGAGATTCCAGAGAATGATAACACACCTTGCACTGTTTTGCCTTCTTTACTGATTGAGTACTTGTATATTCTGTCATTCTCAACATTCCAAGAAATATTCAAATAAGAAAATCTTTTCATACACCCAACTTTCCCATCTGCAACAAAGGTTTAAGAACAATATATATCATATATCGAATTTCAGCTTACCATTACATCTATTAATAGATTTTTATTCACCAATATTAAGTGGAACTTCAGACTTGCAGCCTGTAAGTTTGAAAACAGAATTGCAATATTATACAATAAATATATCCAAATACTCAACAAGGAACTCCACTTTTTTCTCACATCCTAGTATATTTGATGGAATTTTATACCTAAATATAGTATAAATGTGTGTACCAGTCATATCCCATACAATATTCAAGAATTATACATTATAATGTCCATATTGTAATATTGAGAGTTTGGGTTACTTCTAAAAAAGTCAATTTCCACTAAATGAAATTCTTCCATTAAGTTTCTTAAATTTGTCCATTACGTATATGTGCAGCTATACATCACCAGCTGATTACTGGTATAGTTAGAAATATTATATGCCTATGTATTAATTTTAAAGAGGTACTCTTGATACTGATTGTAACTCCACTAACTGAGGCATTTCATTCATACCTAGCAGGTTTTCAACAATAGATTCATAAAATTTATACGTATATTATGTCATTGCCGTACAAACTGTGAATTTCAAGAAATTGTGATTGTGCAATAATCTGCTCTGATGTCTTTGAGTTGCTGAATGTTAAATAGAAAGGTAAGTAATTGTTGTGCAAAGGCTTCACATACCTCTTTGGACACTGAAATAGCCCCTTTCACTGTATTTCTCTTTAGTGAGCAGATCCACAACTTCAATAGTATAGTCACCTAGTCCAGGTGGTCTTACTCGGAGGAACCCTATCTTGCTGGAGCCAATTATTAAAGAGCTTCCACGAAAGTGTCCCGGACCTTAATTATGACATATGCAAGTCACAATGATATAATTGCATTAATATATAGAAGAATTTGAATCAAACATATCGTGAATGAATGAACTAACTTATGACTTTATCGTCCGTTAAGCTGGTCAGATTGTAGGAATAATTCCTGTTGGCTTCTAGACGCAGACGTATGGCCACAAAGTCACCAATGGGATAACATGATCCAACAGCTGCAAGGAACAGAAATTTTCATGATTTATTCCTATCCCACAAGTCTCATTTAATCAAATTATTCAAAATTTTTGGTGAGTCAATAACCCAAAGGTAAATTACTCCAAAAATTGTAATCGTCCACTTTGATATCAAATCTCTTACTCAATAGTGGCTGTTTTCCTCACTGCTGGAAGACTGCAAATGCTTATGTTAGGCCAGTTTGAATGAAGAGAAACAAAATTATCAAAAGTATTGAAGCAAGGTGGAGAAAATTTGAACTCAAACGTACAATGCACTGTCTATATAGACAATTATTTTGCAATAAGCAACTCACTACACACTCTCCTCACTTTACATACTGGACATTCCCTTGGGTCTTGAGCGGTAAACACAGTACAGCACGAACAATGTAAAGTAACTAGTGCTTATTCACTTATCCCAGATGTTTGATTTAATTATCCATTACCACTATATACTCAATCTGGTGTATTCAACTTATTTCACGTAATATATTCAAATAATATGTTTGCTGTAGTGTATGTACATATTGGTTCAATATAATAGTAGTGTATCAGCTAATGAATCTGATATTTATTACCAACTGCTGCTTAAATCAACATGTGAAAGAATAAATTTGATTAAATTGTAACAGTTGTAATTGGACAAGCCTAAGAGAGTAATGCACTTGAAGCTGAGCAACCTAATCAATCTGTATGCATTCAGTTGACTCTAGCTATTGACTAGCCCATTTTTACTCCTGCTAAAGAACGTGAAAGGACCACTGATGAATCAGGAGACAGTTTATTGGGCATGTACATATATCATAATGATGTCATCAGGGAGTATTTGCACATAACAATTTTATGGACAAGTGTAGAGAGGATCTACTGGTAAATATTGCCTGGATAGACTATTACAATGAGAATGCTAATCCTGTTGCGGTAAAATTCCCACCATTTTGCTGATTAGGCTAGTGCATTTCTGGCTACTACACTTTCATCATTCAAGGATTCAATTCAATTTACCATCATGTCATACATCACTAGCTCAGACAGAGTCTGCATGGGGCTTGCCAGTATATTTTATTTGTAGAACTTGATGTAATGCTCTTATGCATAGGTAAACAGTAGATAGCTATCGATAATGTAGTCAAAATATGACATTTGCATAAACGTTCCTGTCCTGGGCAATATGAACACTATTGTAGGTTTAAAAATTGAATCTGAAAATGAAATGAGTAAATCTCCTATCGACAAACTACAGTATGCTAAACAAGGACCTCTCAAGTTGAACATGTACTGTGTATACACATTATGCATATGCTCACTTAGATTGAATGGTGGTCCTGGAGGCACTTCAAATCCACATTTTTCATTGCTGCATAATCCAGTTGTTAGGTTCAGCCTATAATCATCCTTACAGTAGCAGCCTGAAGCCAGACAATCTCTAGGCAATTTTGTAGGAAAGCATGGTTTTCCACACTCCTTAAATTCCATATTGTCAACTTTTCGAGGCTTTTGTCCAGGGAGAATGATATACTCACAATCAACACTTGAATTTCCTGAGAGAAGGCCTTGGACTGTACAAGGCATGGTAGACATCAATCTAGTAATACCATAGTAATATTGTATCAACAATGTGATTATTATATCCAATCTTACTTGTAAAGGTGAATGAGGCAACATTAGAGCTGCATTCTGTAGAAAACTTCATAGACTTGTACTGCATCTTGTCATTAGAACAACACTGTTTGCTTGTTTTGAAATAACAGTATTCTCCCGTTGTACCTATAAATTGAAGCACATGGAATTAGATGAAATCAGGTGTACAGTATTCCTCAGAAAAGATACAGATACCAGTGTTTGTTGACATTATAAAATGGAATGAAAATATTAATTACTACACAATGCCATTCACATTTGACCTGTATCAGGTTGAAATAACATTGTGTAAAATCACTGGTTTGATGCCTAATACGGTGACCAAGAAACGAGAGCCACCATTAGCAATCTCAAACAAGATGTTTTCAAAGTCTCCAGGTTTTCATTTACATGTCAATTATAGTGAGACTGCTGTAGCATAACTAACATTGTTGTGAATCTGAAGTTTGAAACTCTTCTTTGCCAGCCACTTCTTCTTCCAAGTGTACCAGGCAGTCAGGATTTTCACTGCTCCAGCCTAATCGTATTCTCCACAAACCATCAGCAGTTCCATAAATTGCACCAATCTGGGCAGCAGCAATGGCACATCCAGCTGCAGTCACTGTGCTTGGAAAGAAGATGGCCCCCACTACATGGAGATAATAATACAGTACATCTATTACACAGTTGATGAGAAAAAATCCTTTGTGATTACTCACAAGCAGCCAAGTAGGTGAGGGCAATCATTTGAACAAAATGCATTCAATGTCTGGCCAACTTTTCTGTATTCCTGTCACAACAGAATCTCTATTGATGATGAATTTAATCCCGAGATCCTTTGTATTTATAGCTGCTGCTATACATGCAATATATATTCTCTGTACCCAATTAAGAGTACGTGTTCAAGTTTAATAATAATCACTTCTGAAATGTGGTGGACTGCAGTCATGTTTTTCCTACTTGCAAATTAAATTAACAATTTGTGTCTGGTTGTAAAACATTACTATGGCAAATGGTTGCAACCACTCCTTGTTCATTTCAAGAATGATGTACAATATCCCTTGGTAATATATATCTTCATCATTTTGATGTTTCATTGCAATCATATCAATTATTGAAGTTCAATTTATTAGTACACATTTCTTTTACATACCCACATTTTTGCACATTTGCACATTATACACATTCACATACATTAATAATATTATTGTTTTTAAAGTAGGTTTTATTAAATACTACTTGGCATCTGTAAGTGCATGTTATTATCTATTCTCAAAGATTTTAACCTATTTTTATGCATACGTGTCAGTTTTATTATATTTGAACTTCACACTTACTCTTACTGTAAATGGCCATCGCATGGTAATGTACATACTATTATATACACACAAGACTTGTGCTCCTTTTGCACTCAACTACAGAGTCTATGTATGTACTATTTAAATGAGGTTGAAAGTGACAACTACTATACATTGCATACGGGGATACCTCTACACTTTGTACTCTCCTACAGGGTAATTAGCCTGTACTTCATGTAGTACAAGAGTTTCACTGTCTACTACCACTGTCTACTGTCTACCACTGTCTGCTTGATGTAGGTACCACCACATCAGTACTAGTACTACTAAAGGTTCAATTGCACTTGTACTCACCGGGGTTGTTAGTCTGTGGTCTTAGCCATAGGCAATTAGTGTTAAGTCGGACATTCACCAGGTGAAAGGCTTGAAATGCAACAAGCTAGTATAATTCAAAGGTGGAAATATTATTGCTGTCCAACATTTATGCTTCATTCCACAAATTTCCTTTGGATCTTTTCTCCACGTTGTGATGATTTCAGCCCATATTTATGTGTGCATCAGTTTTAATTTATTTTAACTTCACACTTAGACTTACTCTCACTGAAAATGGCCATCACATGGTAATAAAAATTTACATAATATTATGTACATACAATTAAGACTTGTACTCCTATTGCACTCAACTGCAGAGTTACTGTTACGGCCTATGTATGTACTATTTCGAAAGAAGTTGAAAGTGACAACTACAATACATTGCATATGGGGATACCTTTACACTTTGTACTCTCCTACAGGGTAATTAACCTGTACCTCATGTAGTACAAGAGTTTCACTGTCTACTACCACTGTCTACTGTCTACCATTGTCGGCTTGATGTAGGAGCCACTACATCGGTACTAGTAGTACTTAAGGTTCAATTGCACTTGTACTCACCTGGGGTTGTTAGTCTGTGGTCTTAGCCATAGGCAACTTGTGTCAAGTCAGATATTCACCAGGTGAATCCCTCTTAATCCCAAAACACCTTCAAGTTAAAGGTTTATTGAACACCATTGTCTTGTAGCATTGAAGCTCATGTCAGTTGTAGAGTGACAGGAGTGAAATTCCACTGTTGTGGGAAGTAGAGGGTAGGGCCACTAATGTGGTCAATACATGTCAACGCTGGTCAATGCAACCACCTCATTAGTGTAACAATAATTGAACAATGTGTGCACAGTAGCCCATGTACCATTAATGTTTGCACTTGTTATGGAAGTTCAATGAACATTTCACGACTAGAAGATAATCACATTGGCATGGATTGTGTATGATTTTCATTTAGTTTAATCCTTTTAAAATAATTCAATCATGTATAATAATATTGTTTCCATTTGGTAGAGTACAACAAAACATGTATCATTGTACTGATAGAGTCCCTACTTAATAAAGATTTTGGAAGTCTCACCACCATAGGAATACAAGATCGCTCAATTTTAGGACAATGTCTCCATGAACACGAAAATAATAATCATAATGTTTTCGTACCTTCTCCCACCAGAGTTTCTCTGTAACATTGCTGATTTCAGTAAAACCTTAATCAGGAACCAGACCCACACAGAAATGGATGCCAATATCTTGCATGTGCTGTGTGCTACGTACTTGAGGACCAATGTTACCACCTGTTATGATGAAGTTCAGTATTAATATTACATTTAGTATAGGAATATATAGTGTTATAATATGTACAGCATTATGTGCAGTTCAATGGATAAGGTTTACACAAATTGTTGTACTAGATAGTCTGTGATCTGTAGAAGGGTCAATATGTTTGGACATTAACAACCAGAATGCCTGTTGGTCCTATAATATGAGCAGGAATTTCCTGAGAAAAAAAAGGCCTTCAACCATACTATGCCAAAATGAGTACCAAAAGCACATTCTCTTCGTTTCATAATAATGTAAATGTGCACATATGTATTCATACATGATTGTATTATATTGTACATTAAAATATATTGTAGTGGTTATTACATGTGAATATTATGGTATGATAACTCTTTGATTAATAGTAAATAAGGGATTATATATAATATTGTATTCCAGCAAATTTTCAGCAAAAGCCTATTTTGATAATGAGTAGCTGTTATAATTGTTTAACATAATATTTCTGTAGATTCCCATTCAGCCAACATAGTCTATGTCAACTCCGCCAGCCATTTCTCCATCTTTCTTGATAGTTATCACCAAGGTGCCTTGACCACCACCATAGGGCTCTTCAAGGCACGTTCCTACCAAAATGTTGTGCAATTAATGATAATTTACATTTAAGTAATTGTAAAAGAGCTATAATCATAATTTTCACATAACATGTATATAATATTTAAAATAATGATTTCTGATGCTTGTATCATTATGGATATTCATGGGGTCTATCTTGACTCCAAAAGCAATAATCATATACATTTTGGGCAATCCTTCCTTTATTGCAAAGATTTTGATATAATGATACCTCATCATAGCTAAGGTGCCTCTTGGAGGACTGTTGTAGGTATACAGGTGTTGTCAGGATTGCTGAGAATCCCACCTTAGGGGATCCAGCCAATTCAGTGATTGCATCTATTACAACCATTTATACTTTATTACTGAATTTGGTGTATTATTATATAGTAACTCTAAAGACAGGTATAAGTAATATTATTATACTACGTTGCTATGTGACTAATTGGCAGGAACTCAATAGCAATCAGGCTGTGATATCAAAAAAATCAAAAGGTATGAATATTACTTCATGCTGACTTTCAATGTGTCAATGTCAGGGCTATAGTGGGTATGCGCATTTTTATTGCACATGCTGTTATGGTACATATTTACCTTGTATATACCACAATTTACTATATTATAATTTCATGCATTTGTACATGCATACATACCAGGTCCATGTAGAATGGATTCAATGCCATCATCAATCATAGGTGAGATCACTAGCAAAATTCCTTCCCTTCCTTGGATGAAGACACACATAAAGGCCATCAGAGAAAGGATCAGCTCTGTACTTCACATCTTGACCAATCTTCCCATCTACACGTGTACAAATAATGTTTATATGATATATTATAAATTTTTGCGGATATTACAATATTCAACATAACATACGGTAATCATTTAATACAGATGCACTTACAAGTCCACAGTATATTATTTCAGCAGCAGTACACTGATTTATCATTGCCAAGACATACTCACGTGAATTTATGTCAAATTTCCCATAACCTTCACCTCTTGTTTCTACTTCTCTAATGAGCACATTGTATCGTCCAACAGGGAGGGAATCAGAGGAATCCAGCGCATACGATGTCATTACTTCTATAAAAATGCAGCAATCAATGGCTAAGCTGATGAGATTATTGTTGATCGTATATATCTGATATGTACATAACCCCAAATATGCATAGATATATTACATAATATTTGTATAAGTATCATAGTCATAAACATTATGACATATATTCACAGTTACTTGGAAACACCACAATTTGATCTGAAACATCAACAGTCTAATTCAAATGTTGTTAGTGCATCTTGCAGCTATTTTAAACAATATGTGCATTTGTACCCCATCAACATGGAACATGGACCCACAATGTAATTTGGATAGATATGTTTGAATCAATTTGTGTTTCAACCAAATAAAAATAGTAAGAGTAATTGACCTCTACTCGTAATTTATCATTACAGTACATGAATAGATCACATACCATTTTCACTCACACCAGAAATGAAACTACCATCTGCAAGGAGAGTAAGTAAGGATGGACAATACTATATTTAATGTGACGTTACATTTAAAATTTACTCACTCAACACTTCTTGACCAGTATTCTCCACAAAAACTGAGAACTTATATGTTCTGTTTGGGAATGTAAGCAGGGATACATTCACTGTCTGGCCTTTTTCAACACAACTACTGGTTTCTGCAAACATAGCATAGTAAAAATTATCACAAGGTACATAATAGGGCGAATATGTTATAAATCATACCAATTTCAAAGTTGCAAGCTGCAAATAAGGAAGGGAAATTATGTTTAAGCATTATAATAATCATGTATATCATGCCATTATACCTTTTACTGAGAAGTCCTCAGACTCAGAGTAATAGTCCCTCACACCAGCATCAAGGTCTTGTACTGTCACTGTGTAGTTACCAGGCTCTAGTTTGAGGTCGACTTGACCTCTTCCATCATCAACAGGGAAACCCTCACTTCCAGAACCAGGAACTATGGCCTCTGAATGATACAACAAAGCATATGAATCATGTGAGCTTTGCCATACAAGTAGCAGCCCTTTTTAGAGTTAAACTACCACAGCTACTGTCCTACATTATGTATTGAACTACTCTGAATTAGCAAAATGTATGTCTCATTTCATACTGCGGAGGTTGGCCACAAGTAAATTGATCTTTTGAATCAGTAGAAATTGACTCCATCAAGGCTTCATTGATGATATGACAGTTCTCCTGCTGTAGCAAACAAGGGTGTACCGTCCTAAGCAGACTAATTGAACGACTAATTGAACAACCTTTGTGTGTGCTGATGGTTTCAGTGACTCATGAGTGACATTTGTGATTTAACATTTGCGAACTCTGTGCCTTGTTTATTATTTCAGTGATCATGCTACATGTATAAAAGTGCCCGTATTTTTGATTCATTCATTCATGAGCTTGCAGCTGGTTGAGATGTTGAATAGTGATAAAGTTCTATAAACGTAACAAAGGGCCTTCCTGTCCACTCTGTCATGAACATTTTATTTCTTAAACATTTATACAACAACAACAGTTCTGGTCAAACTGTGAATCTTAATTCAACTGTTTGCAAACTTTGTGAAATTTCCAAATTAATGAACAAGTTTTAATGTTGAAAGGTGTAAATTCGTGAACTTGGTGCAAGTAATAGCTTAAAAAGTACCTATTATCATTTCTTTGATCTTCATTGGGTTATTATGGTCCAAGTCAGTTATTATAAGTACATTCAACTGCAGTGGAACCTCTTTATTATAAAACCAATGAATTGTGAAATCTCTATAATAAGGATACCGTTCTGTGGCCGGAGTACTACTGTATTGTATTAAAGACCACTGGAATAAGGACATCTCTGTAATAAGGACAATGCCATAAGTGTAAGGTCCAAAAGTAATCCCATGCATATCTTGTATGGTAATTATATATAAAACAACATTCAGAATTGAAAAGGAGGATGGCTCCAACAGAAGGTAAAGGGAACAAGGTCTGGATGAGTGGACATTCATAACAAACTAGACCATCACACTAATAAAGCAATCCCAATATTGATGGAACCTAGTGCTATAATATTATAGTTTACAGTGTTGGGATTAATCGAGTGAAGATTTTATACCACAATGTTTCCAAATGACGTTGGAAAATCCATTTGGATTTGGGAGTGTTGAGAAACATAGTCTGGTGAAAAGTAGAGTCATTATGCACAACAATATTGGGATTTCAATATTCCAATGATCAGATCATTCCAATTGTCTAACAATCCCATTATGCCTATGTATGGGAGATAGGCAGCAACACTTGATGAACTTCAAGGTTTGTGTTAGTGAATGTAATATAAACTGCACATATATGCACAAATTATTAAAATCAAAATTTAATGCTATTGAATGATAAATTTCCACATACCGTTCACTATTTTGTGTTCTTTACTAATTAAGTACTTGTATGTTCTGTCTTCCTCAACTTCCCAAGAAATTTGCAGATAAGAAATTCTTTGCACGCACATTGCTTTACCATCTGCAGCAAATGTTGAAGAGCAAAATAGTAAGTAGTATGCGTACCATTACATCATATTGGATATTTACTTACCAATTGTAATATTATGTGGAGGTTTGCAGCCTGTAATTTAAAAAGTTAACGGAGTTACAATATACAATTGTTAGGTTTAAATACTTAGCAAGCAATGTATACAGTACACAGCATAGTGTGCATGCATATCATGTTATTGATGGGTAAAGTACCTACCAGACTGAATGTGAATTTCATTTGATTATTATTTTGCTATTAACTTGCAAGAAATCCCTTTCATTATGTGTACACATCACCAGCTGGTTATGTGGCAGTAATACACAATATGCACTATGCATTAAAATAACTGACGAATGATACTGAGTATCACTCCACTGACTGAGGTAGATTTACGATACTTAATTAATATGTCTGGACTCTTCAGGTATTGGGTATCAGGTAATCGTAATTCATCTGGGGAACCGTTAGCCATAGGCTACTTCAGTGGCACCCAGAAAGAGAAAAAAAGAAAAAAAAACTGCACTCTCAATAAGATGTGCTTCATTTGAAATGCCACAAACTGCTACATACCTCTTTTGATGCTGAAAGAACCTTTCCCACGGCAGTCCCTGATAGAGGTGATAGCCACAACTTCAATAGTGTAATTGTCAGGCATCAGAGCAGTTCTTGGTATGGTTAGTATGCCATTTCCGCCTGTCACTGTAAATTCCTTTGTTAAATCACTTGGCACTGTTTTTCCTTGAAGTTAGGGTTTAATCAGACCATGACTGTTTTTCATCAACACAATTGAAGCAAAGATGAGTACTTACTTCGGATAGTAGTACTACTGGAGTTAATTGTGTAAGTGTATCTCCAATAATCCTCCACTTTCCAGCTTATCACTATATGTTCACCACCATTGACACATTCAGGAGTTGCTGGGGATATTTGAAAAGCACATGTGGGAGATTGTCACAAGTGGAATATTTGTATGAAATAATCATAGTTTCTTTGCAATTACAAGTCTTAGGATTAAATTGATAGTAAAAAATTATATTTTTTATGAAGCAAATTTCTAAACAAATTAAAATTGAGGCCTTCACTTTAGCAATACTATAATATATAAATTAAAATGTCTTTTACGTAACTGTAAATGTTTATGGAAATTTGCATAGAATTTAACAAAATTAATGTACTGCAAGTTATCTTGAATCGAATTTGAGAGCACACAAGTAATTTGTTTGAAAACTCATGTTCTGACGCCCCAATACTGGGATTACTTGGGTGTATTTCCTAGGTTTGAATTCTGCAGAACAGTTGCTGAAAATATAATGATCGACAAAGTTGTTGCACCTAGCTCAATTTTTATTTCTTTGCATTTCAAATTTCTTTTATGCACAATATGAATTACAAATGCATATAATATATAATGGCAAACGAATTGTGGAATTGATGGAAGGAGTGATCGTGGGAAGAAGTAGTGATCACGGAAATAATAGACAATTTGAACCTTTTTAATCAGCTTCTGTCAATTAAGAGCCTATTGATATGAGCAGTGGCCACTTATCACAACCATAATAATTATGGTACATGGCTTGAGTTGCCATAAGAGTCAAGGACATATTCCAAGACATAAGGGCCTTAACATCTTGATCAAACATGCCCTTGCAAATTGCAACGTTCCAGCTGTCCTTGAGCCTCAGGGCCTTTCACGCTTGGACAACAAAAGACCAGATGGGCTGACAATAGTCCCATGGGAAATGGGGCGCTCCTTGGTCTGGAATGTGACAGTGTGGGATACTTTTGCCCCAACACACCTGTCTCTCTCATCCTATGCAATAGGTCTTGTTGCTGAATGAGACTTGGCCACTTCTCGCCTAGTAATGCCCATTTGAAGCTATGCCAGCAAATCAGTGTACGTATGCATGTATTCAGAATTTTAATTGTGCATTGATTGTGGGTTGTTGCCCTGCCTGATTGTTTCTTTTGATTATTGGCACATTGCGATCGAGTGATTGATTGTAGTCGGAGATAATTAAGTGCACAGGTGTACTGTGGAGCCCCTCCCATTCAACAATCAGCAGGATGTAGCAATGTACATATCCTCATAATGCATCAGCTGTACTGCTGATATCAGGCAGGTTAGGTTACAATGTTCTAGTCATTGTAAAGGTGTGACAGTAACTCTACATATTTAGGACCTTTTTAGGAACGTATTATCTCCATCATCCATTTTTCACTTTTGAACATAATCGAATAATTGTATAATCCATTCCATCACATAATTTGGACAGGTCATTTTCAGTACAATATAGCATTATATCAGGACACATCACCTAAAAGCATTGAGCCAGCTGTGCTCCTGATATCAAGGAGGTTATGCTATAAGGTTCTACTCTTTGCACTGGTGTACCAGTGTGACAGTACATATAACTAAACTTGTTCTTTAACTCTTAGCAATGTGTCATCCCCATGTTTATATTCCTTTTTGAATGTTCTTGAAAACGTTTAACGCATACCATCATGCAATGTGTGTACGCTGTGTAACTCACCAACATCTATCAGACATGGTGGTGGAGTTGGAGAAGTCTCAATACACTCTTCCTTATAACATTTTCCAGTAGTTGTGTTCAGCATATATCCATCCTTACAGTAACAGCCTACAGCTGAACAATCTCTAGGAATTTTCACAAGGCCGCATGGCTTTCCACACTCCCTGAATTCCATATTGTCAACTCTTACGAGGCTGGTTTCTCCAGGAGGAATGACATACTCACAATAAGGACTTGAACTGTCTGTCAGAAGGCTTTTGACTGTACAAAGCATAGCAGAAATCAATGTACTAACCAATACCATAGTATTTTAGTAATCTGATTATTATCTTACTAGTAAAGGTGAATGAGGCAACATGACAGCTGCATTCTGTAGAAAACTTCATAGACTTGTACTCCATTTTGCCATCAGAACAACACTGTTTGCTTGTTTTGAAATAACAATATTCTCCCTTTTTGCCTATAAATTCAAGCACATAGAATAATATGAATTCAGATGTATTTCTCAGAAAATTAAAGATACATGCATAGTGAATAGTGTTTGTCAATGTTACAAAATGGATAAATTCAAATATGAGATTAAAATATCATTACACAATTCCAAACCATGATATTAGGTGAAATCACTGGTTCAATGCCTATGGTGATCAAGAAATTAGGGCCATCAGTAGCATTCTTAATGAAAACAATGCTTTCAAAGTCTCAAGTTGTTTTTGTTTACAGGTCAGTGATAGTGTGAATGCTGTATCATAACCTACATTCTTTTGAGTCTACAATTTGGAACTCCTCTTTGCCGTCCACTTGTTCTCGTAAGTGTACCTTGCAGTCAGGATTTTCACTGCTCCAGGCTAGTTCTATTCTCCAAAACCCATCACCAGGTCCGTAAATTGCACTGATCTGGGAAGAGCTAACTGTACATCCAGTCACAGAGCTTGGAAAGTGGACGGCCCCCACTGAATAGAGAAAATAATACAGTACACCTACTACCACTTGATACAGACAGGATCCTTGTGATTACTCACAAGCAGCCAAGTAGAGGAGGGCAATCATTTTGAGAATAATGTTTTCAACGTCTCAAATTTATTGTTTCCCTGTCACAACAAAATCTCCAATGATGATGTGTTCGATCCTGAGACCCTTTGTTTTTATAGCTGCAATTATGGATCCAATAATCATTTTGTGTACCCAATTAAGAGTACGTGTTCAAGTTTAATATTAATCATTTCCGAAATGTGCTCTTGTGGTCAACTACAGTCATGTTTTTCCTACTTGCTGAAATAGCAATTTACCTATGGGTGTAAGCTACTGTAATAAATTCAATATTCAGGGGCAAACCATTGGCTGCAAGCATGATAATACTATGACAAATTGTTGAATTCGCTCCTAGGCTTGCTCATTACACGAATGATACAGAATGTCCCTCAGTAACAGAATTTACCTTTCTACCACTTTTAACCTTTTTAATGCTCACTATTATATAAAATTAATAGACATTTTTAGTGAAGCCACTAATGCTGTGGTCGCTGATGATAAATCCCTCAATGATGGTATGCTTGATTCTTAGACTAGTAATAATTTTGTTCCCAATTTATTGGCAACTAACTGTACACCAAACCAATGGGAATGTTCACGATATGACAATGCTATCTTCTCTATCTGTCTCCTTGCAACAAGCTAGTATGATTCAAAGGTGAAAATATTATTGCTGTCCAACATTTATGCTTCATTCCACAATTTTCTTTGGATCTTTTCTCCACGTTTGATGATTTCAGCCTATATTTATGTGTGTGCATCAGTTTTAATTTATTTTAACTTCGCACTTAAACTTACTCTCACAGAAAATGGCCATCACATGGTAATAAAAATTTACATAATATTATGTACATACAATTAAGACTTGTGCTCCTATTGCACTCAACTGCAGAACTGTTACTGTCTATGTATGTACTATAATTTCGAAAGAAGTTGAAAGTGACAACTATGATACATTGCATATGGGGATACCTTTACACTTTGTACTCTCCTACAGGGTAATTAACCTGTACTTCATGTAGTACAAGAGTTTCACTGTCTACTACCACTGTCTACTGTCTACCACTGTCTGCTTGGTGTAGGAACCACTACATCGGTACTAGTAGTACTTAAGGTTCAATTGCACTTGTACTCACCTGGGGCTGTTAGTCTGTGGTCTTAGCCATAGACAATTAGTGTTAAGTCATATATTCACCAGGTGAATCCCTCTCAAGCCCAAAACACCTTGAAGTTGAAGGTTTAATGGAGACCATTGTCTTGTATGATTGAAGCATCACACTCATGTCAGTTGTAGAGTGACAGGAGTGAAATTCCACTATTGTGGGAAGTAAAGGGTAGGGTCACTAATGTGGTCGGACTTCACCAAAGCAAAGCACGTTAATTACCTCTGGAAACAGTATCAATTTCATTGGATCGCTTAACACTCTGCAGGCGATGGTACTGGTCAATGCAATCACATCATTAGTAACAGTTATTGAACCCTTAGTACTACTACAAGCACTACAATGTGTGCACAGTAGCCCATGTACAATTAATGTTCGCACTTGTTATGAATGTTCCATACAATGAACATTTCACTACTAGAAGATAATCACTCTTTAGCCTTTGACAGTGTATGCATGATTGATATTGGCATGAATTGTGTGTGTTTTTCATTTAATTTAATCTTTTTTAAATAATACAATTATGTATAAAATATTGCTTCCATTTGGTAAAGTGCAACAAAAATTAATAATATTATGTATCACCACCAACAACCAGAATACCTATATGAATGCTAAGTGGAATTCAGCCTGCCTTTTCTCCTTTCTCCCAGCAGGCTGAATTCCACTTAGCGTTCGTATTTGTCATATGCCTGCTTACATACATATATATGATCATCATGATTTAAGATTGGATGAAATGATTACACCAACTAAAACTGAGTAGACTAGGAGTAGTAATGAAGATAGCTAGCGAAGTTAGTAAAAAAAGAACACCTGTTGGTCCTACATGAGCAGGAATTATAACACCTTTGATCAACCATACTATGCCAGAATGAGTATCAAAAGCACTTTCTCTTCATTTCTTAATTATGTACAAATGCATATATGTATCCATACATAATTGTAATGTTTCATTATATTTCAAATTGAATATTATATAAACTTATACTGAAGTGGTTATTTCATGTGATAACACACTGATTAATTCTAAAAAAGGGTTGATATATATTTCAGCAATTTTCAGCAAAGGCCTATTTTGATAATGAGTAGCTGTTATAATTGATGTTTAACGTAATATTTCTGCAGATTCCCATTCAGCCAACGTAGTCTAGGTCAACTATGCCAGCCATTTTTCCATCTTTCTTGATAGTTATCTCCAAGGTGCCTTGACCACCACCATAGGGCTCTTCAAGGCACTTTTCTACCAAAATGTTGAGCAATTCAAGATAATTTACATTAAAGCAAAGTAATTGTAAAAGAGATATAATCATGATTCTCACATAAAATGTAGAATATTTAAAATAATGATTTCTGGTCTATGTATTGTTATGGATATTCATGGGGTTTATCTGAAATCCAAAAGCAATACATTTTGGGCAATCCTTCCATCATTGCAAAGATTATGATATAATGATACCTCATCATAGCTAAGGTACCTCTTGGAGGACTGTTGTAGGTATACAGGTGTTGCCTGGATTGCTGAGAAGCAAATCCCACCTTAATGCATCCAGCCAATTCAGTGATTGCATCTGTTACAACCATTTATACTTTATTACTGTATTTGGTGTATTATTATATAGTAACTCTAAAGACAGGTATAAGTTTTTATACTATGTTCCTATGTGACTAATTGGCAAGAATTCAATAGCAATCAGGCTGTGATATCAAAAAAGTCCAAAGGGTATGAATATTACTTCGTGCTGACTTTCAATGTGTCAATGTCAGGGCTATAGTGGGTATGAGCATTTTTTGCACATGCTGATATGGTACATATTTACCTTGTATATACCACAATTTACTATAATATTATTAAAATTTCATGCATTTGTACATGCATACATACCAGGTCCATGTAGACTGGATCCAATGCCATCATCAATTTTATAGGTGAGATCACTAGCAAAAATTCGTCCCTTCCTTGGATGAAGACAAACATAAAGGCCATCAGGTAAAGGATCGGCTCTGTACTTCACATCTTGGCCAATCGTCCCATCTACACATGTACAAATAAAGTTAATATGATGTGGTAATTGCAGATAAATTTAATATAATATTCAACATAATATATTCACTTATTACAGATGTGCTTACAAGTCAACAGTGTATTTCAGAGGCAGTAAACTGAATTATCATTGCCAAGATACACTCACATGAATTTATGACAAATTTCCCATAGCCTTCACCTCCTGTTTCCACTTCCCTAATGAGCACATTGTATCGTCCAACAGGAAGAGAATCAGAGGAATCCAGGTCATACGTCATCATTACTTCTATAAAAGTGCAGCAATCAATGGCAAAGCAAACGAGATATTGTGTACATCTGATATGTAGATAGCTCTAAATATGCATACATATGTACATAATACGTATAAGTATCATAGTCATATACATCATGACATACATGCATGGTTACTTGGAAACACCATAATTTGATCTGAAACACCAACAGCCTGATTCAAATGTTGTTAATGTACCAATGGATACCTTTCAGCTCTTTTATACAATATGTGCATTTGTGCCTCATCAACATGGAACATGGACCCACAATTTGTAACAGTAATTTGGATAGATATGTTTGAATTAATTTATGTTTCAACCAAAATAATAGTTAGAATAATTTAATTCTACCCATAATTTATCATTACAAGTATAATACATGAATAAGATTACATACCATTTTGACTCACACCAGAAATGAAACCACCATCTGCAAGGAGAGTAAGTAAGGATTGACAATACTGGAAAATGTAACATCACATTTTACTTACTCAGCACTTCTTTAGTAGTATTCTCCACTAGAACTGAGAACTCATATGTTCTGCTTGGGAATGCAAGCAGGGATACAGTCACTGTCTGGCCTTTTTCAACACAATTACTGGTTTCTGCAAACATAGTGTAGTAAAAATTATCACAAGGTACATGATAGGGTAAACATGTTATAAATCATACCAATTTCAAAGTTGCAGGCTGTAAAGAACGAAAGGGAAATCATTTTTAAGCATCATAATAATCATACATATAGTACAAATAGCATCATAATATTCATGTATATAATGCAAATATACCTTTCACTGCAAAGTCCTCAGACTCATAGTAATATTCATTCACACCAGCATCAAGGTCTTGTACTGTCACTATGTAGTCACCAGGCTCTAGTTTAAGCCTTAGTTGACCTCTTCCATTATCAACAAGGAAATCATCACTTCCAGAACCAGGGACTTTAGCCTCTGGATGATACAACAAAGCATATGAATCATGTAAGCTTTGCCATACAAGCAGTAACCCTTTTAAAATTAACCTACCACAGCTACTGTCACACCTATACAACAACTGTGAATTACCAAATTGAATGCGGAGGTTGGCCGAAAATAAAATTAATTGATCTTTTGAATCAGTAGAAATCGACTTTGTCAAGGTTTCATTGTTGATATGACAGTTAATTTTGTAAACCTTGCTGAGCCAAAAAAGGGCCTTTTGTCCACTCTTTCATGATACTAATATTTATTAACTGTTTACACAACAACAGAGCTGATCAAACAAGCTTTTATGTTAAAAGGTGTAAATTTGTAAACTTGGTGTAATAGTTAAAAAGGTAATCATATTGAAAATTCTTCAATCTATACTGTATTACTAAGGTTCAGATCAGATATTATACATGCAACTGCAGTGGACTTTTTATTACCACTGACTAGAGAAACTCTCTATAATAAGGGCACCATTCTGTGTCCCAGAGTAGTAATGTAGTGTATTAAAGACCTCTGAATTAGGGACATCTCTGTAATAGACATTAATATAAGTTCTCAAAGTGTTCTTAATATAGAGGTTCCACTGGAATATCCAATCCCTATGCATATCGTATATGGTAATAAGAGCATTCAAAATTGAAAAGCAGGATGGCTCCAGCAGTAGGTAATGGAACAAGATCTGGATGAGTGGGCATTCAAAACAAGCAGACATCACAATAATGTATATTTGTAATCCTGACATTGCTGGAACCCAGACCTATATTATAATCATAGAATGTTGGGATTAATTGAGTAAGGATTTTGGCCTGCAATGTATCCAACTGTTGTTGGAAAATCCATTCGTATTGGGAACGTTGAGGAATGCAGTCTGGTGAAGAGTAGAGTTCTTCATGATCGTCTTCACAACAATATTACGATTGCAATATTCCAATGTACTGCTCATTCCAACTGTCTACCAATGCCATTATACATGGGAGGTATGCATGCACAGGGTCACTCTATGATAACCTTTAAGGTAGGTTGTCAACAACTGTTATATACTCTATTATATGCACAATTAAAATGAATATCCAATGAATGAGTAAGTTGTACATACTGACATACCTTGGACTGTTGTGCCTCCCTTCCTAATTAAGTACTTGTATGTTCTGTCTTCCTTAAATTCCCAGGAAATTTGCAGATAAGAAAATCTTTGCACACACATGCCAGTACCATCTGCAGCAAATGTTTAAAGAGCATAATAGTAAGTAGTATGCGTTCTTTTATTTGATTCAGTCTACATTTTCTAAAATTTCTTGAAACAGTGTAATTTATTGAATCAGATTATCAACTCACTCAGAAAAATGGGAATTGGTGGGAGACAACCTACAAACAGAACAAAATTGTTGTGTAATATTTAAATTTCACAAACTGAAAAGGTGCAAGAGATGGTATCAAATACAGTAATAATACTCTTTGCAAAGAGTTGATCATACATATCATCTCAACACACATGCCCGACGCTATAAATGTTATATATACATAGGTTGATTATTAGGTGAGCAAACTTACATAACTAGTACCCTGAAGCTATGGCTAGAACTTCTTCTACACTTATAACACAGTGAAATACTACTTACCTGCTTTAATGCTGAAGTTACCCATCTCAACATTTTTCACATCAGAGTAAATATCCTCAACTTCAAAACTGTATAGTCCTGGACCCAAACCACCAGAAGGAATGGTTAGTGCACCTACTTTGCCAACCACATTGAAACCCTTGCTCTGATCAGTTTTCCCAGACAGTGTTTCGCCTGCAAAGGGGATAGGGATCAGCACTTGAGAAGTTGTATGTAAGCAAAAAAGCAAACAATGTTAAAGGACTTACTTTTCCTTACAACACCACTGGATCTAATAGTGTAAGTATACATTCTTTTCGCATCCACTTCCCAAGTTACTTCCAACAAATCTCCCAACTTGACACAATCAGGGGTCTCTGTTTATTCATATATGAAGATATGGATATGAACTAATATTCAATCTATTAGGTAATCAATGAGCATGATTAAATATGTTCGCTGTGGTGGATGTATAATATGACAACAAAATGTTCACCATTTTTGCATAATATATTAAGTTGTCGTTCAAAATATATTATTATATCTATAGCAGATAAACCTATTCCTGTACATGAAGACATTTCTCAGATAAATAAATCTGATATTTATTACCTACTGCTGTTTAAAACAACATGTGAAGAACAAATTTGATTACATTGTAACAACTGTAATCGGAGCAAGCCTAAATGAGTCCTTCACTTGGAGTTGAACAGAATAACCAGTCTGCATGTAATACGACTACTTTGACGTTTTTACTCCTGCTAACAAATGCAAAAAGGCCACCTTCAAATCAGGAGAAACACCATTTTGCCAGTACATCTATTAGTCTAAGAGTGCTGTTCACAGGCCTTCGTGAGAGTTTTCTTGCAAAAAAATTACAATGAATGGACCAGTGCAGAGAAGCCCTACTGGTAGACAATTGCCTGGATAGACTATTACAATGCGACATCTATTTTCTGCCATCTTGCTATTTTTGTTGTGCACTAAATAAATGTTTATTGTGCTTATACAATTTTCAAAATCTACAATAGTGTTCATTTTGCCCAAATTAAACTAAACAGTTTATGCAAATGTCATACCTTGACCACATTTTGAATAATTATTTGCTTTTCACCCATACATAAGAGCAGTGCATCAAGCAAGCTACTGGCAAGTGTCTATGTAGACTCCGTATGCATGAAATTAGGTTAAATTGAATTCACAGTAATGATGGATTTGAAATTAAATGAGAAATTTCCCTATTGACAAGCTACAGTATGTTGGACAGGGGCTCTCAAGTTCATGCACTGTGTGTACATATGTGTATACTCACTTAGATTCAATGGTATTGGCTCAAATACTTCCGGACATCTGTTCCTACTACATAAGCCAGTTGTTATGTTCAGCACGAAATTATTTTTACAGTAGCAGCCAGAAGCCTGACAATCTCTTGGAATTTTCACAAGAGAGCATGGTTCTCCACACTCCCTGAATTCCATATTGTCAACTTTTTGTTGACGAGGCTTTTGTCCAGGGAGAAGGATATACTCACAGTCAACACTTGAATTTCCTGAGAGAAGGCCTTGGACTGTACAAGGCATGGTAGACATCAATCTAGTAATACCATGCTGTATCAACAATGTGATTATTATATCCAATCTTACTCGTAAAGGTGAATGAGGCAACATGACAGCTACTGCAGTGTGTAGAAAACTTCATAGACTTGTACTCCATCTTGCCATTAGAACAGCACTGTTTGCTTGATTTGAAATAGCAGTTTTCTCCCGTTGTACCTATAAATTGAAGCACATGGAATTATATGAAATCGGATGTACAGTATTTCTCAAATAAGATACAGAGACCAGCCTTTATATTAATTACTACACAATACCATTCACATTTAGCCTGTACCAGGTTGAAATGATATTGTGTGAAATCACTGGTTTGATGCCTAGTAAGGTGAAGAGCTATCATTAACAATCTCAAACACAATGTTTTCAAAGTCTCCAGCCATATATTCACACGTCAATTATAGTGAGACTACTGTAGCATAACTAACATTGTTGTGAATCTGAAGTTTGAAACTTTTCTTTGCCAGCCACTTCTTCTTCCAAGTGTACCAGGCAGTCGGGATTTTCACTGCTCCAGCCTAATCGTATTCTCCACAAACCATCAACAGTTCCATAAATTGCACCAATCTGGGCATCAGTAATGGCACATCCAGCTGCAGTCACTGAGCTCGGAAAGAAGACTGCCCCCACTATATGGAGAAATTAATACAGTACACCAATTACACAGTTGATGAGGGAAGTATCATTTGTGATTGCTCACAAGCAGCTAAGTAGATGAGGGCAATCATTTTGAACAAATGTATTCAACGTCTCCAACTTTTTTTGTATTCCTGTCAGAGCAGAATCTCTATTGACAATGAATTTAATC